>VZQC01009337.1:275419-310157 GCA_009823505.1 Rhizomys pruinosus
AAAAAAAAAAAAAAAAAAAAAAAACACATAATATCCCCAACCAAATTGACTCAGAATTTTATCATCACAAGCCACATATCCATATGGATATAAAGTAGCAGATACAAAGAGGTTCACTTCAGCCTCATTTTTAATGGGGGAAAACAATGGCAGTAGCCTAAATCTGCCATAGGGAGAAGAAATGAACAAAATGCTTCTGTTTAGGAGTTGCTTGGAAAGGCCCAAAGTGAACTCAGTTCAAATACTCCTCCATTCAGTGAAGATGCACACATCCATCACGTACTGGCAGAGATACAGCCTGAGAAATGTACTGTTAGGCAACTTTGTCCTTGTGCAAACACCATAGGGTATATATGCAAACACGGAAGACATACATGTGTCAGTCACTCTTCATGGAAGACATACATGTGTCAGTCACTCTTCATGGAAGACATACATGTGTCAGTCACTCTTCATGGAAGACATACATGTGTCAGTCACTATTCATGGCCTCTTGATGGAATCAAGAGATGAGAAGAACACGTGATGTCAGAAACTGCTGCCAGTGTAGCACAGAGGGTTTTTCCTGTTTGTTTATTTGTTTGCTCTGTTTGAGACAGGGTCTCCTATAGCTCAGGTTAGCTTTGAATTCATTATGTAGCTGAGGATGATTTTAAATACCTGATCTTAGCCAGGCATGGTGGCGCATGCGTTTAATACTAGTACTTGGGAGGCAGAGGCAGGCGGATCTTTGTGAGTTCAAGGCCAGCCTGGTCTACAGAGTGAATTCCAGGACAGCTGGGGCTACAGGGAGACCCTGTCTCAAAAAGACCAAATAAATAAATAAATAAATAAATAAATACCTGATCTTATTGAGCATGGTAGCACATGCCTTTAATGCCAGCACTTGGGAGACACAGAGACAGATGGATCTGTGAGATCGAGGCCAGCCTGGTCTATATAGCAAGTTCTCGGCTGGCTGGGGCTACAGGGAAACTATCTCAAAAACAATCTTGATCTTTGTCTCTGCTTCCTATGTACTGGAATTATAGGCATCTACCACCATGCCAGGCTACTGTACACTGTTCTACAGTGAACTTTTAAAAAATTTTTCTTTTTATGTGTATGAATGTATTGTCTGCATATAGGTCTGTGCACCCGTGTCCCGCAATGCCTTGGAGGTCAGACGAGGCAGGGTGTCGGATTCCCCTGGAACTGGAGTTCTCCTGGAATTGGAGTTACGGACGGTTCTCAGCCGCCATGTGGGTGCTGGGGACTGAACCCAGGTCCTCTGCAAGAGCGGTCGGCGCTCTTAATTGCTAGGCCATCCCTCAAGCCCCGAACTGTTTTTTAATAAGTATGAATATACCAAAGACAAATTTAAGATCAATCAGCAGCTTATTATCATTATCAAGTATATAGCTGTTGCTGTAATTTTATATGATGGCAATTTAGTAGGTTTATTAGTCTAAGAACAGTACACACATGACTAACTCAGTGACCTTTAACACTAACAAGAGCTACATCACTAGGAAACAGGAAAATTTCAACTTCATTATAATATCCCTCTTTCATTTGTTGTTGTTTTAAGACAGGGTCTCACTATGTTGCCCTCAGTGGCTTGGAACTCACTATCGACCAACCTAGCTTTAAACTCACAGAGATCCAGCTGTCTCTCCTCCTAATTGCTGGTATTAAAGGTGTGCACCAGCCGGGCGTGGTGGCGCACGCCTTTAATCCTAGCACTTGGGAGGCAGAGGCAGGCGGATCTTTGTGAGTTCAAGGCCAGCCTGGTCTACAGAGTGAGTTCCAGGACAACTGGAGCTGCAGAGAGACCCTGTCTTGAAAAGACCAAAAAATAAAAAAAGTTTGGTGCACCAGAGTTTGATACATATATATTCATGGATTGTGAAGTCTTCATGGTTAATTTTCCCTTTGATAAGGTTCTGTTTCTTAATCCATTCTCCTAGTCTGTGTCTTTTGATTGGGGAGTTTAGGCATTAATATTTAAGGCTATAATTGAGAAATGTGTGTTGCTTCCTTTCACTTTATTATCCATTTGCATTTTTGGTCTAGGTTTCTACTTCTTCAGGTGCCTGGGGATGGTTCCTCCATTGAGGAATTACCTCCTTTGGACTAGGCTGTGGCCAAGTCTGTGGGGGCATTTTCTTGATTGTTGAGTAATGTGGGAGGGCCCAGCCTACTGTGGGAGGTGCCACCCTTGGATAGGTGGTCCTGTATTGTATAAGAAAGCATTTGGAGCATGGGCCAGAGGAGCAAGCCAGTAAGCAACGTTCCTCCGTGGCCTGTGCTTCAGCTCCTGCCTCCAGGTTCTTGGCCTGAGTTCCTACCTTGGGCTCCCTGAGTGATGAACGGTGACCGGGGAGATGTAAGATGAATAAACCCTTTCCTCCACAAGTTGGCATTGGTCAGAATTTTTTTTTTTTTTTGGTCTTTTTTGAGACAGGGTCTCCCTGTAGCCCCAGCTGTCCTGGAATTCTCTCTGTAGACCAGGCTGGCCTTGAACTCACAAAGATCTGCCTGCCTCTGCCTCCCAAGTGCTAGCCCTTCATTTGGTATTGGCGGCCGCTGTGGCTTCAGCACCATGATACTGGGTGCGGAGCAGACAGAGGCTGCCTCATGTGCAGAAGGCTTCTTGTTTGGAGGTGGCATCAGCCTTGTTCTGCCTCAGCATGGGTCTACACACAGGCTGCAGTGTCCTGAAATACCACATGGCAGGCCCAGGCATTGGCCTTTCCGTTGTCCTCTTTCACAAGCCTGTAACCTGGTCCTGCAGGACACAGGCCTCGCTGCTCATGGGCAGCCTGCCCCTTGGCCTGGAGCCTTAGGCTGCTGGGCCCACACTCTCCGCAGGCTCTTGGTTTGTTGGAGGCTGGTGCTGTTCTCAGCACCGCTGTAATCTTCTGGGCATCTCTTTTCTGGGCAGATGCCTTGCCTTATGCCCGGCCATGCAGTGAGAGGCACACATTGGGGGCAAGCCCCTTGCAGTAGACTGCTGTTCCCTGTCTCTTTGGTCTTCAGTCTGGAGTGCGTGATTGAGGAGAATGGCAGCTTCCTGGCAGGTGAAGCCACGTCACAGTCGCGGCAGGAGCAACGTGGGGCAGAGACGTTCCTGCACATCTGTGTGTGCGGCAGGACAAGAGGATGGCCTTCTCCTGGTGGTCACTGTCCCCTGACTGTGACCTCATCCCTCCAGGCCTCCTCTGCTCCATAACCTTCCTGGTCCTTCCCTCTGCAGCTTCCGCAGGGCCCCTCAGAGAGGCCCCGGGGCAGCAGTGCTCTCCTTTTTTGGCACTCTGTCCTTGGCCTCGAGCTGTCTGTCGGCTCCAGCCTGGGGACAGGCCTGCCTGGAGGAGACCAAAGGACTCCACATTTCACACTGAGCTGTGCTGTGTTCAGGACTGGGGCTTCATCAAGATGGAGACGAGTCTGACATTTCATCCCTGTCCCCACTGGGGCCCGGCTGACGTCCCAGCCCCCTTCCCTCTGTCCCCACTGAAGAGAACAGCGTTCAGCCTTGGAATGTGCGTGCCTGTAGGAGAGGTCTAGTGTGACTTCCTGTTTGAAGATCTTCTAAGTTTATGGAATTTCAGAAACGCTCTGTTAATAAGGCCAGCGTGACCTTTAACCTCCCCCCCACATCCTGTAACAGGAAGGGAGAGATTTGCTTCTGCCCCACCTACAGTGTTGGGGGGCGGGAGGGAGAAAACATGGCTAATAGGAAGGGCATTGCCTTTTCGCCCTCCATCCTCATTCTGGAAAGTTCCACGCCCTCCCCTGGGGGTGTGACTGAGGGTATTTAATGAAAGACAGAGTTCTGCATGGACACCAGATGGGGTCCTCCTCTTGTGGGGGTGATGGTACAGAGCTGGAGGCACGTTGCCTCCCGTGGGAACCATGAGGACCTTCAGGTGACCCCCCCACCCCCAGCCCACATCTCCACCCAGCGAGGGGTGGTGGTGAGGCCATCAATTTAAGAGTTTTATTTACCTTGAACTACCCAGCCAAGCAGACACATTATTTAGGAACTAGAATAAAAAGCTATTCACTTTATTTCAATTGACCATTTAGTTCAATTTGCGTGTTAGTGCAGGTAATTACTCCAGTAATAACACGCGGTAATCGGGCTGATTGGGAGCCTGCTGGCTCTGTATTAATACCTCCCGTCATATATACTAATTATCCATGTGTTGCCATGGTTATCTGCATGGACGCTGTGTTAACGACACCCTGGAAACACAGAGCAATATCAGGTGTTGAATTAAATCTTTGTGTTCTCTTAGAGCTAAAAGTGCGTTTCACATAAAATAATCATGAATAAAATGAGCTCATCTTCGGAGTTGCCAGGAAGCTGATTAACGGAGCTGCGTAAATGTGACTTTACCCCACTCAAGAATCGGAGCCTCCCAAACGTTGTTGGGGTTGCTAGGCAACGCCCCGAGATTACATCACTCACAACCAAGCTTCTCGGGATGTCATCGCGGCATGGTTACTGCACCTCTGTGGAGAGGGTGAACGTTATAGAAATGACATTATTTCCCCCCTGGGTGACAGGTATGAATGGCTGGCAGACCCAGGGCAGAAGAGGAAGAGTTTGGGAATAACTGTGTGAGGCCCTGGGGTGCGATGGATGCTCCTAGGTGATGCTAATGAGTACACATGGAAGGGTGTGTCTAGGTGGGCGAGGGGTTCCTGGAGCCTGGTCAGGAACGGGAGGCCACTCCATTCNTCATAACCCCAGCACTGGGGATTAGAGACAAGGTGAATCCCTGGGGCTCACTGGCCAGCCAAAATAACAAATTTCAAGTTCTATCTCAAAAATCAAACCAAAACAAAAACTGTGACTAAGGTTGAAAGTGATAGAGGAAAACCCTGTACTGAGTGCCACACACACATGCTTGGGTGAGTGCACCCATATGCAACATACACACACAGGGAGGGAGGGAGGGAAAGGAGGGAAGGGAGGGAGGGAGGCCTCATACCTCCATGAGGATCTGCAGGCAGTTAACTGTTGATGGAGAAGGGAAAACTATTTTTTTTTCTTTTCTTTGGGGGGGAAAACTATTTTCTTCAGTGGTGTAGTGGTAATAAAGTATCCATGCTCCTGTAAACAACCCCTAACTGTGCATCACTAATGGAACTCATTGGGGGGGAGAGGAAAGGGGGATATGAATATAGAAAGGGGACTAATGGGGAAGAAGACCAAGATCATTAAAAGTGTAAAGGAGCCTGTGTGGTGGCGCACGCCTGTAGTCCCAGCACTCAGGAGGCAGAGGCAGGTAGAGCTCTGTGAGTTCAAGGCCAGCCTGGTCTACAGAGTGAGTTCCAGAACAGCTGGAGCTACAGGGAGACCCTGTCCCCAAAAGATAATAATAAGAATAATGATTCCAAAGTTGGACATGCCTATAATCCCAGCACTCAGGAAGCTAACATAGGAGGATCCTGAGTTCTGGACCAACCTAAGCTACATAGTGAGGGCCCTGTCCAAATCCCCCTCCCTGGAAAAGAAAAAGTCAGTAATTCCAGGATAAGAACAACCTCTGGAGTGGGAAGAGGAGTTACAGTGCAGGACCAGTAGAGGGAGGCATTTATCAAGGCAGGCTTAGAGAAAATTGTTTAATTACCATATTTCATCCAAATTTTAGACACATCAATGTAACACACCATTATTTATTATTATTATATTATGTAACTTTGTAATTTTGATTTTTGTTTTGTTTTGTTTTGAGAAAGGGTCTCCCTATCACCACAGATGGCCAGGAGCTCACTATGTAAACCAGGGTAGTCTCAGTCTCACAGAGATCTATCTGCCTCTATCCCCTGAGTGCTGAGATTAAAGATGTGCGTCATCATGTCTGGCCTACTATGTAATTTCTTTTTTTATTGTTTTTGTAATTTCTTAAATGCTGTAATTAGTTTATGAGTTGCCATCAAAGATTGCAGTCAGGCATTCCATTCTCAAAGGTATTAAAAGGCAAACAAATGTGCCTCATAGTAGCATTAAGATATGGGTCACTGGGAGCTGGAGAGATGGCTCAGCAGGTAAGAGCATCTTCTGCTCTTACAGAGGACTCAAGTTCGGTTCCCTGCACCCATGTCACAACCTTGTGTGACTCCAGCTTCAGAGGATCCAAAGCCCCTATGCACAGCTCTATTCACATTCACACACACACACACACACACACACACACGTACACTTAAAAATAAAACTTTAAAAATTATATAGGAGCTGGGAGATGCACATCTTTAATTCCAGCACTTGGGAGGCTGAGGCAGGCAGATCTCTGTGAGTTCAAGGCCAGCCTGGTCAACATAGTGAATTGGAGGCCAGCTGTAGCTACCAGGAGAAACTGTCTCAAAAAGCCAAAAAAAGAAGAAAAAATTATATGGGTCCCTAAACACTGACACTGGAAACAATACTTTCACCCACTGGACCATATAAGTGTAAGGGATTTTCCTTTTTTTTTTTTTTTTTTTATTGTATTTTATTTATTTTATTTTAACCACATCTCATCTAGATCCCGTGTCTCCCGCTCATTCTCCAACCCCCCATCAAGCTCGTGATTCTGCCCAAAATGTTTCCTTGTCTTAGTCTTTCTCAATATTTTCCATGGTGACTGACTGTTTTTGAACAGAAGTTCACTGTTTCGTCCGTTCTTTGATGCAGTATTTTATGTTGTTGTTTGATTGTTGTGTTTCCAAAATTGCATTTTGTCCAACTGCTTTGTACAGACGCTCAGGGGGCCCTACACAAGAACTACTTACAACTGGGTAATTGCACTAGAATCCACAGATGATGGGATACCATTCGTCGTTTGTTTTTCTGAGACTGCTGTGACCTTCACTCAGCCTTGATGGTCCTCAGCTCCAGTTTACTTTTCCTGCATAAGCTCGTCGATGTAGTCTTTTGCTTTATTGCTTGCTAGAACTCCATGTGTAGACTGTTACCAACCATTTGTCTCTATCCATTCGTCAGTTGAGGGGCTATTTCGGTTGGTTCCAGCTCTTTGTATTGTGAAGAGAAGCTTGAAATAAACTATGGTCGTGCAGTATCTCTGTGGTGGCGTAAAGTCTTGAAGGGTACATGCCCAGGAGTGGTATGTGGGGCCGGGTGGCAGGTTCATTCAAGTCTTCCAAGGGTTCTCCACCACTGCTTTCCATAGTGGCTGTACGCGTTTACATTCCAACCAGCAATACGTGGAACGAGGTTCCCCTTTCCCCACAACCTCTCCAGCACTTGGTATCATTTGTTTTCTTGATCCTAGCCAGTCTTACTGGAGTAAGATGATATCTTAAAGTGGTTTTGATTTGCATTTCCTTAATGATTAGTGATGTTGAGCAGTTCTTGAGGTGTTTCTCAGACATCTCTAATTCCTCGCTTGTGAAGTCTCTGTTCAGTTCTTTGCTCCATCTATTGAGCGGGTCGTTTGTTTTCTTTTTTCTTTGTTTTTTGAGTAGTTTATATATTCTGGAAATCAATGCTTTGTCAGATGTATCTGCAGTGAAGGTTTCCTCCCACTCTGTGGGATTTCTCTTCACTTCCTTGATTGTTTCTTTTGATGTACAGAAGCTTTTGAGTTTGATGAGGTCCCATTTGTCAATTGTCGACCTTAATTCTTGTGCAGCTGCTGTCTGGGGATTTTCCTTATGGTAATTATTCTGAAGTCTTGGAGTAGAGGGTAGTAAATGTCAAATTTTTCCCTAAACCATCTCTCTTCTCCTTTGTTCCCTTGTAGGGGCTGCATCAGCCTGGTGGGTGACCCAAGCCTGCCCTGGGGGAGGGAGGAGGCCACACAACAAAGTCCTTTGAGCCTCTCCCCTGGCCAGAGGGCAGCACCCGCTGGAAAGGAGCCCAGCTTTATGGGCGGACAATGGTGCCAGCCAGCTGCGGAGAAAGCTGGGCTGAACAGCCCTGCCTGGCTTGGCCTGTGTCCAGAAGAGTGCCCCTCATACCCTCACACCCGAGAGGTCCGCTTCACTTGGAAACAGCCTAAATATTCACCAGTCAGGGTGACCACTTTGCCAAAGGCCTGGGAGAACCAAGGAATGTGGAGAGGGAAACACTTGGCACTCCCAGTGAAGAGCTCTATGCATGAAATCTCAGAGTCTCCCTGCTAGAGGACCTCAGAGTCCATGGTATTGAACTATTCTGGCCTAAGGATGGGAAAACAAAGGCTTGTTAGAGGGCTGAAACTTGTCTGGGGTCCCATAGTAAATCAGCTACAAAGTTGAAGCTAGAGTCCAGGTTCCCTTTTGTCCTGGCAAGTCCACATGATCAAGTGATCCCTTGAGCAAAACTTTTATGAGTCTGTGGTTTTGATTAAGAGCCTGCTGGACACATCAGATAGTATCTGATCACCTGATCATTAGAACCTAAAGCAGGATCTCTGTGGATACCTCCAGGAGAGCAGAGACCTGTAGGCACTGGCGTGCTCTGACTCGGTCAGTTCTGTGATGTAGTAATTGCCCAAGTTCAAAGCCCACCTCAAGGGGCTGGGAAAATTGCTCAGTGGGTAAAATGCTTGCTATGCAAGCATGAGGAGACCAGAATTCAGATCCCCAGAACCTATGTAAAAGCCAGGAGTGGAGATGGGCTGATTATCTATATTCCCATATAACTAGAGGGATATAGAGACAGGTGGATTCTGGGGGGTCCTCAGGCCAGGCAGTCTGAAACAATGTGCACCAGACTCAGTGAGAGACCTTGTTTCAAAAACTAAGGCCCAAGCTGGGTGGGCGTGGTGGCACACACCTTTAATTGCAGCACTGGGGAGGCAGAGGCAGGTGGATGTCTGTGAGTTCAAGGCCAGCCTGGTATACATAGTGAGTTCCAGGACAGCTGGGGCTGAAGGGAGACCCTGTCTCAAAAAGACGAAAAAAAAAAAAAATTCTGTCATTTGTATTAGGGGAAAAAAAAAAAAAAAAAAAAAAAAAGAAGATACCTGATATCAGCCTCCCTCTATAGTCCTTACCTCCTGGTAATTCAACCCCTTATATGGTCAGTCAGCTTCCTCTCAGAGGATCACAAACTGACCTTTGTAGTCACCTGGAGGATTGCAGAAGTCAGAGTTTGACTTCTGAGACTAAATAGAAAGGACGATGAAGTTTCACCTTGCTCTCTAGGGGAGTCAGCGGCCATGTAGTACACGCAGCAGGCCAACAGAGATCCACAGGGTGAGGAGTTGAGTGTGTTTTCTGCTGCTTTAACAACACCACAGATTGAGTTATAAAGAAATGTATTTGGCTCATGGTTCTAGAGGTTAGACAGTCCAGAACTGGGAGCCACTTCTGCTGAGGGCATTCTCGCTCCATCATAACATGTCAAAAGGCATCATGTGCCCAGAGAGCACAAGAAAGAGTATGAAGAGAGGGCCGATCTTGCTTTTAGAACCAACCTGGGATCCTAATTATTAACCCATGGCCACAATGTTGCCATTAACCTTCCTGACCTAATTAACCTCTTGATAATCTCACCATTCAACAAACACTGTTTGAATAGCAATTAAATATCAATGTGAGCATTAGAGGGGACATTCGAGCTGTAGTGGCAAGCAGAGATGCCTGTCAACAGCCATGTACCTGAGACACATCAGAATTAGAGCCCTGCGTGCCAGCCCAGACTCACAGAAAATAGCTAAGATATCTGGTTTATTGTTTTAGTTGTTAAGTTCTGCAGGAATATTTTTAATTTTTTAAAATTTATTTTTGTATGTGTACGAGTGTACTGTCTGCATGTAGGTTTGTGCACCCGTTTCCTGCAATGCCTCAGAGGTCAGAAGAGGGTGCCAGATTCCCCTGGAACTGGAGTTAAAGACAGTTCTCAGCCACAATGTAGGTGCTGGGGATCGAACCCGGGTCGTCTGCAAGAGCAGTTGGTGCTCTTAACCTCTAGGCCATTTCTCCAGCCCCAAGTTCTGGAGGAATTTTTATGCAGTAATAATTAATACAAACATTTTGCTTTCTTTGTTTAAAAATTATTTTATTTATTATATTTATTTATTTATTTATTTCTGTATGTGTATCAATGTACTGTCTGCATGCAGGTTTTCAGACGATTCTTGGCCGCCATGTGGGTGCTGGGGATCGAACCCGGGTTCTCTGTAAGAGCGGTCGGCGCTCTCAACCGCTAGGCCATCTCTCCAGCCCTATTATATTTATTTTATGTGTATGAGTGTATTGTCTCCATGTTAGGTAGGTGCACCTGTACCATGCAATGCCCATGGAGGTCAGAAGAGGCCATCAGATCCCCTGGAATTGGACGGTTCCCCAGATCCCCAGTTATAGATGGTTGTTAGCTACCCTCTGGGTGCTAGGAATTGATCCTGGGGTCACTGCAAGGATAGACAGTGCTCTTAACTGCTGAGCCATCTTTCCAGGCCTGCCATCTTTGTTTTAAAAAAATTAAATTTTACTTACTATAACTCTGTATGTGTAGAATGTATCCATGTGAGCTCAGGTATGTGCATCCCGCAGTGCACATGTGGAAGTCGAAGGACAACGTTCAGGAGCTGGCTCTTTCCTTCCATAATATAGGTGCTGGGGATCAAATTCAGGTTTCCAGGCTTATGTGAAAAGTACCTTTTCCCAGAGAGCCATCTCACAGGCCTTCATTTCTTCAACTTTAAAATGAAGGTGATAATACCTGCCTTGTATAATCAGATTAAAAATTCAGGAAGATGATGTATGAGAAAGGTCTGGGTCATAGCAAACACCCAGCAGACATTATTATGTGTTATTTACTTATTTAAATTTGTATTTGTCATTATTATGTGTATGTGAGTGTGTCATACGTGTATGCCAGTGTGGGTACACATACTATGGCATACACATGTGGAAGTCAGAGAACAACTTTTTTCGGAGTTAGTTCTCTCATTCCACCATGAGTTTTGGAGATTGAACCTCAAGTTGTCAGGTTCGTACAGCAAGCACTTTTTTTTTTAATTTTGTTTATTTTTGTATGTGTATGAGTGTACTGTCTGCATGTAGGTTTGTGCACCCGTGTCGTGCAATGCCACGGAGGTCAGAAGAGGGTCTCGGATTCCCCTGGAACTGGAGTTCTCCTGGAATTGGAGTTACAGACGGTTCTTAGCCACCATGTGGGTGCTGGGGATCGAACCCAGGTCCTCTGCAAGAGCAGTCAGTGCTCTTAACCGCTCGCTGGGCTATCTCTCCAGCCCCACAGAAAGCACTTTTACGCACTGAGTCACCCTGCCAGCACTGTGTGGCTGGTTTGTTTGTTTGTTGGTTTGTTTGTTTGTTTGTTTGAGACCTGATCTTCCTGTAGCCCCAGCTGGACTGGAACTCTGTGTAGACCAGGCTGGCCTCTATCTCACAGAGATCCACCTACCTCTGCCTCCTGAGTCCTATGTGGTCTTTATTCATTTGTAGTATTGAGGAAGGGCCAGGAAGGAAAATGAAGCAGCAGGAGCCAGGGTCCATTTTTCTTGCAGTTCAGCTCAGAGGTCATTTATTATTATTATTATTTTTTTTTGGTCTTTTCGAGACAGGGTCTCCCTGAAGTCCCAGCTGTCCTGGAACTTACTCTGTCGACCAGGCTGGCCTTGAACTCACAAAGATTCGCCTGCCTCTGCCTCCCAAGTGCTAGGATTAAAGGCATGCGCCACCACGCCCGGCTTAGAGGTCATTTAACACTGAGTCCCCCACCCCAAGGGACAGGTCCCAAGGAAATCTCCATCTCCTCTCCTTAGAAGGCAGTGTGAGGACTTCCTATAACTCTGGAGCAGATCCCCTAAAGATTCCAGTCTCTACCACCCCATCCCACTCTGGAACTTGCTCATCAGCTAGGCCAGCTCAACAGAATTTGTTCCATCTCAGCACTTCTCAGGGATGTTCCCTGACCCCTGGAAGCTACCCAGCAAAAAATTGTTTTGTTCCTTAATCCATCACTGAGAACTAGGTTTAATTTTTAACTTTTTTACAGATTTTCCCTTTGAAAAGTTTTTTAACCTCTGGAGTCACATTTCTTCGCTTGCCAAATAGAAAGAGTGAATTCTGCCTTTAGGTTGTGGGGAGGCAGGGGAAGAAAATAGAGTGAGTAATGAAAACTGTAACAAACCTATACAGCAGAAATGGCCCTCCCATCTACCTGTCTCCCTTTGTAACGTCTCCCTATGGCGGGGACCACATAGTCTTACTCCAAAGCTCTGCCCCTGCTCTGGATTTGAGATCAACTCCTGTTTTTTGATCAGGGGATATTAAGGAGATTTAATCTCTTTAATCAAGGTTTCAGCTGAACTTGGCAAATTCAGCCTAGTACCTTCCTCTGTGGCTAAGCCAGTTTTACAACAGAAAAAAGTTTCAGGTTTTTTTGTTATTGTTGTTTGAGATAGTCTCATTATGTAGCTTAGGCTGACCTTGAACTCACCATCTTCCAGCCTCAGGCTCTTCCAAGTACTGGGATTACAGATGAAAATAATTTTTTTATGTGTATGAATGTACTGTCTGCATGTAGGTTTGTGCACCCGTGTCGTGCAATGCTGCGGAGGTCAGAAGAGGGTGTTGGATTCCCATGGAACTGGAGTTCTCCTGGAACTGGAGTTGCAGACAGTTCTCAGCCCGCCATGTGGGTGCTGTGGATCGAACCCCGGTCCTCTGCAACAGCAGTCGGTGCTCTTAACCGCTAGGCCATCTCTCCAGCCCGAAAATAAATTGTTTTTATTTGGGGGAATGGCACGGCTGATCAAACCTAGGATTTCATATGTGCTAGGCAAAAGCTCTATCTCTCAAATAAATTCATTTTTTAAATTTTTATGTGTATGAGTGTTTTGCCTGCATGTATATAAGTGCACAAGTGTGTGCAATGCCCTCAGAGTCCAGAAGAGGCCATCAGGTCCTCTGGAACTGGAGTGAAGGACAGTTGTTAGCCACCAAACCTAGGTTCTCCATAAGAGCAGCCAGTGCTCTTAATGGCTGAGCCATCTCTCTAGCCCTTAAACTAAGTTTTAAATGTATGTGTGTATGTATATGGGAGGTTACACGTGTGGTGTGCATTGCACAGTGCACATGTGTAGGTCAGATACCTTGAGCTTCCGTCCTCAGGCACCTCCCAGTTTTTTGTTTGAGACAGGGTTCCTTTTGGCCTGGAACTTTGCCACATGGGACCAGGCTAGCTGGCCTGCAAGCTTCAGCAATCTGTTCATCTCCACTACCCATTTCACAAATGTAGGTTTGTTTCATTATGCCTGCCTGGCTTTGTACATGGGTTCTGGGAACCTATACTCAGGTCCTCACATTGAAAGGCAAGCACCCTACCAACTGAGCCACCTCACAATCCCCCAAATAAATTATTTATACTAATAATAATTATTATTATTATTATTTTGGTCTTTTTGCGACAGGGTCTCCCTGTAACCCCAGCTGGCCTGGAACTCACTCTATAGACCAGGCTGGCCTTGAACTCACAAAAATCCTCCTGCCTCTGCCTCTAGAGTGCTAGGATTAAAGGTGTATGCTACCATGCCTGGCCCTAAATAAATTAAGTCACAAAAGAAATAAAATCATATTATATATACTGGCCCCTAAATTTGGATGCACATTGGAATCAGCCTAAAGGATTAATATTGATTCCTCCAAAGATCTGGATTCAACTTTCTGTCTGGGATGTGGCCTGGACATTGAAAAAAAAAATTCTAAAGCCTTGCTCCATCTGAAAATAAAAATGGGGAAGGAGGGAGGAAATGAAACTACTGCTTTCAAGAGAAGGGTGGTGATCCTTGAAACTGAAAATACATGAGGCAAGACTATGATTTCCTCAAACAATTTTCTAGGTATTTTTCAGATCATATAGCAGGGGAAGGGAAACTTGGGTGGAGCCCAGCAGACCCTGAGGGATGACAGAGCTGCATCTGAGGAGACAAGGAGCCCAGGGTTTCTAGAACAAAGTACTGGAAAGTGTTGCCTGGGCAGTTCCGGGAGTTCTGCTGAAGTATCTGCGGAGTACTCATTAACACATGTGAAGAAACAGTATCTGACAATAGAAGGAAAAAGACCTGGAAGATCTAGAAATAACAATGTTCAGCACTCATACAAGCCTAGAAATACTTCCTGTTCCATCAAGGCTGACTAAGAAGTCTTGGGATTCCCAAGGCATTTGGTAGAGTACACAGAATTGTATTGCTTGAATATTGGAGAAAAATTAGCCCTAGACTAAAAAGTATTTTGAGTCCACCTAATACTACAAGCAAGACCCCAAGAAACCAAACCCCTTCCAAATACCTGAAATGCATCCCAGAAAAAACTCAAGAATACCTAAACAATTATAAAACTATCTAGCACTTAATTTTCAATGTCTAGCATCCAATTAAAAAAAAAATCAGGGGGTTAGGCAAGATGGTTTAGAGAATAAGGGTACTTGCTGCAAAGCCTGACCCCTTGAATTTCAGTTCCCAGAACCCCCCAAAATGCTTTTATTAGCATATATCATTGCATATAATATTGGGTTTCATATGATATTTTCATATATGTACGTAATGTGTTTTCATTATATTCACCCTCCATTACTCTCTCTTGTCCTCTTTCCACTCTTTTTTTTTTGAGACAGGGTCTCCCTGTAGCCCCAGCTGCCCTGTAACTCACTCTGTAGACCAGGCTAGCCTTGAACTCACAGAGCTCCACCTGCCTCTGCCTCCCGAGTGCTGGGACTACAGGTGTGAGCCACCACACAGGCTCCTTTCCACTCTTAATGATCTCGGTCTTCTTCCCTATTAGTCCCCTTTCTACATTCATATCCCCCTTTCCTCTCTCTCTCTCTCTCTCTCTCTCTCTCTCTCTCTCTCTCTCCCTCCCTCTCCCTCTCCTTCTCTCTCTCTCTCCCAATGAGTTCCAGGTGGTGGTGCATACAGGAGCACAGTTTGGGGTCATTTACAGGAGCATGGATACTTTACTACCACTACACCACTGAAGAAAATACTTTTCCCTTCTCCATCCATCAATGGTTAACTGCCTGCAGATCCTCACGGAGGTGGGAGGCCATGAGTCTCTCCCACATCCATGACAGGATGCCAATGGACTCAGTCTTGTGCAGGTCTTATGTAGATAATCATAGCTGTTATGAGTTCAAGAGTGCTGTAGCCATATCACGCCCGGAAGACACCGTTCCACACACCACAGCTCTTCCTTCTTCTGCTTTGTACCGTTTCTTCATCTCTTCCATGAGGTGCTGAACCTTGAAAGGGACGATCTAGATGTCCCATTTATGGCTGACCAGTCAGCAGATACTTATTTTCAGCACTTTTACCAGTTATTTATTAATCTTGGCAAAAGAAGCTTCTCTGACCAAAGATAACAACAGCAGGTATAATTTATGGGAAGAGCCCATTATTTTGTAGAAAGCAATTTGACATTAAAGGCATATCATGTCCATTTAGATTTTGGGTTAGTTTTCTTTTAATTTCTTGATCTTTTTGAGACAGGGCCTCCATGTGCCCAGCTGGCCTGAAACTTGCTATGTAGACCAGGCTGGCCATGAACTCACAGAGATTCATCGCCTCTGCCTCTGGGATTAAAGACATGTGCCACCATGCCCAGCTTATATTTTAGTTTAGTTTTTACTCTCCAAATTTAGGGCATGAAAACCATTTGGACTCTAAAGGTATCTGTCCATCCATGTCTGTTGCTGCTCTCTTTACAATAGTGAAGAAATGGAAACAACCTAAATGTCCCACAGCCACTGAATGGATAATGGAGTAATGAATATAAATAATGGAGTAATGAAGTACACAATGCAGTACTTCTCAGCAGTAATAAAAGATGAAATTAGCCGGGCGTGGTGGCGCACACCTTTAATCCTAGCACTCAGGAGGCAGAGGCAGGTGGATCCTTGTGAGTTCAAGGCCAGCCTGGTCTACAGAGTGAGTTCAAGGTCAGCTGGGGCTACAGGGAGACCCTGTCTCGAAAAGACAAAAAAAAAAAAAAAAAAAGATGAAATTATGAAACTCTCAGGTAAATGAATGGAACTCGAGAGTGTTATTCTGAGTGAAATAACACAAAGACAGAAAACCAGGTGACATATGTTCTCCCTCATTTGTGGACTGTAGCACCAATCCCCTTTAGTGAGTCTATATCCTGATACACCACCAGGAGCCAAGAAATTGGAAAGAATACATGGAGGTAAAGGAAAAGAAAAATCCTGAAACACAGGGACAGAAAGAAATAGGTGTTACTAGGGGGGAGGTCGGGAGTGGGCAAGGGTGTTGGGAGGGGAGGAGGGGGAGATAGAAGGGGGTTATGATGGGAGGTGGGGGAGGTCAGGAAAAGGGGAAGGTGAGGATGATGGGAGTGCTGGGGTTGGGGAGGGAGGACAGGGGTAGTAAGGGAAGAAGAAAGAATAGAGAGATCGGAGAACAAGAGGCTGGGAAGCCCAGAATGTAATGTGATGCCCCCAAGACCCCATGAGAAATTCACATGCACCGTCTGAACATTAGTGCACAGGTTGTGCAACCTTATAGATGTGTGGCAGGGAACACAATGCAAGACAGAGGCTATCTCCCTTTGAATGGTTGATGAGAGTGATCCAAACAAATCAGGCTATCTCCAAAGCTCTTTATATCTACCAGAAATAGAGAATTAGGCCCTACTGTTCAGAGTGGGACAAGCTTCAGGGATGGGACTTAGATGGGACTTAGATGGGACTTAGATTAATTGACCAGGAACTGACCTGCAACTTTTCTATCTGAAATTAAGCACTCATAATGCTAGACCATGTGCACACTGCTACAAGAGGGGGGTCAATCAATGGTACAGCCCGGCACCAAACTCTAACAACCATAATGAGCTGCCCAGCAAACTACCTCTATTTGTGCACTAGAGGCACTGTTGTCTGGGGGATGGTCAACAGCTATCTAATTGGACTTGGAACCCTCTCAATGGGAGTGAACCCATGAGAGCCACAATAAACTCGGTCAAATGCACAGGGCTGGAGAGGACATAGAGCCTAGTGAAAAGCCTATGGGGTCATATCCTAGGTGAATGAAATTTCTTACCATACACTAACTATGGAATCTTGTATTTACAGACAAGCATATCATATGTCACTCATCAAAGAAGCTACTCTATGCAAAAGATGGAGGCCACTGGAGAATCCGACAACTGACCAGACACAAAACATACACATCTGAAAAATCCCCATTCGTAAGAGACACCTCTACAATTGAACCTCTACACACAGAATGAGGGGCAGAGAGAAATGAGCGCACCCCTCAATTCTCACCAGTAATACTTCCATACACAATAGAGAATGAGGTAAACAGAAGGCCACAACTAGTCAACCTCCATAGAACGGGAGCCCCCAGAGTGTGTATGCCTGAATGGGGCCCCTATATTAAAGATCAACTACCCACGGCTCAGGGATCATTGTGGAGGAAGGGGCAGAAAGATTGCAAGAGCCAAGGCTAGCACATGAACATACAGAGGTAGAGATTTACAATTGACTGTCAGCTTTCACATGTAAGCCTGTGGCACTGTAGGCATCATACATGGGACCCATGCCAACTGGGACAAGGTCTCAGAGTGAAGCAAGAGAAATGGGTGTGGGACTGACCCTGGACTGAAAACTATAGGAGACTGAGTACTGTTGGATGAGGAAGAGTATGCCTTACCTAGATGTGCTGACTGGACTCCAATGGATCTATTTTTTTATTTTTATTTTTTTGTCCTTTCGAGACAGGGTCTCCCTGTAGCCCCAGCTGTCCTGGAACTCACTCTCTAGACCAGGCTGGCCTTGAACTCACAAAGATCCACCTGCCTCTGCCTCCCGAGTGCTAGGATTAAAGGCATGCACCACCACGCCCAGCTCCAGTGGATCTATTTGCACAGGACATCTGGGTTTGGGAGCTTGTCTGGATAGGGCTTAGTATGGATGTTGTGATACATGAGTTCTTATGGGGGGTTGGGGCATGAGGGAGACTGGGTTTGGTTGGGAAACATTGTGTGAGATGTACAAATGCTCAAATATAAATTAAATAAAATGAACATTTGGACTCATAGTGAGTCAGTTGTAGTACCAGCTGACATGACATAAATCATCTCTGCTGTCTGAGGCTTAAATAGCCATTTAAGTGTTGCCTTTGTTGTGGGATAAAGATTAAGATTCCGGATCTGAAAAAATGGCTCAGCAGTTTACAGCATTTGCTGTTCTTAGAGAGGACCAGGGTTTGGTTCCAGGCACCCACATGGTGGCTCACACTTGTCTGAAACTCCAGTTCCAAGGGATCCACTGCCCTCTTCTGACTTTCCTCAAGCACTGCACACACATAGTGCACTTAAGCAGGCAAAACACTTAAACACATAAAAATCATAAATCTTTTTGAAAGATTAAGATTCTTTCTAGGCCAACTGGGCCTACAGGGAGACCCTGTCTCAAAAAGACCAAAAAAAAAAAAAAAAAAAAAAGATTCTGGGAAAAGTCTGCTTACATTTGAATTTTAATAATTTTTGAGAGCTCCCTACTATAATTTGAGAAATAGTAAATTAATACCCATCCTGCTGACTAGTCCTTTTATAAACTAATATAATTACTTCTGAATTAATGTAACTATTTTTGCCCGTCTTTTTTTTTTTTTTTTTTTTGGTCTTTTTGGGACAGGTTTCCCTTTAGCCCCAGCGCTGTCCTGAAACTCCTCTGGTAGACCAAGGCTGGCCTTGAACTCACAAAGATCACCTGCCCTGCTCCAAATTGGCTTAGGATTAAGGGTGTGCACCACCACACCCAGCATTGCCTGTCATTTTTGTGTTAATCTGTGACTTTGATAATTGGCCTGATGGAGGTAGATATTTTGATGGCTGAAGCAACAGTCCCATGCAGAACATATTTACATGAGTCCTATGGACTCCCAAGAGAAAAAAAAAAAAAACACTTCTCTGGCAACTCTATCTAGACTCTGTTGTCTAGGAGCTTAACCAAGGTATCAGGATATCTTGTCTCATGATAAGTAGTAGATAAACAGAGACACATATCTGACATACATACACCATTCCTGGGTTAGAAGGAACTGCAGCAACTTGTCCTAGAGGGGTACAGATAGGCTGGTCACCCCATACCTTAAGTTACCCCACATCATTTGGTGTTTAGGCTTTCTGAGACATACATATATATGGGGAAATCTGGCTCACTGGTGACTTTGGAAAAGAATTCCCATTAAGCAGCATGCATTACTGACCCAAAACATGTTCCCTGGGGTTAATTCTTTCTTCAGCAATTAAGATGAGCCTCTAATCTAAGATCCAATCTGCCCCTAGAATCCCTAAATAATGCTAATAGTAATTGTGACTGTTTCATTTATAAAAAGATATTTCTTTTTTTTTTTTTTTTTTTTTTTTTTGTTTTTGTTTTTGAGAACAGGGTCTCCCTGTAGCCCCACTGCCTGGAACTCAATATTGAGACCAAGCGCTGCGCATGAACTCCCAGAGATCTGCCTATGCCTCTGCCCCT
Organism: Rhizomys pruinosus; assembly: GCA_009823505.1. Taxonomy (NCBI): domain Eukaryota; kingdom Metazoa; phylum Chordata; class Mammalia; order Rodentia; family Spalacidae; genus Rhizomys; species Rhizomys pruinosus. The sequence goes on from VZQC01009337.1 coordinate 294,867, forward strand.
GAGTGCTGGGATTAAAGGGCCTGTGCCACCACATCCTGCTCTAAAAAGATTTATTTTTTATTTTATGCGTAGTGAGTGGTTTCCCTACTGCCTGCACACATGTATATATAATGTATGTGTTGTGCAAGCCGTTTGAGGTCTAGAGAAGGGATTGGTTTCCCTGAGAACTGGGGTTTTGAATGGAGTTTTGATTAGTCTCGCCATTTGGTGTTAGGGGATCGACCTCGGTCCTCTGCAAGAGCAGCCAAGGGCTCGTTAACTACTGAGCATATCTCCCACCCATTTCATTTTTTGTATAAAAATGTTTATATTTATGTACTGATTTATTTCTGTGCATACACACACTCGTGCCATGCTGCACATGTGGAAATGACAGTACAATTTGCAGGAATCAGTTCTGTCTTTCCATATGTGGGTTTCAGGGATAAAACTTGGGTCATAGTCTTGGTGACAAGTGTCTTCCCCTGGTAATCCATCTCACCAGCCCTGCATCTAAAAAAAATCCATGGTCCCTGGTTTAAAATATGCGTTGGGATAGTCTCTCTCTCTCTCTCTCTCTGATCACTACATCCCAATAATTTATATATAGATATATATATATATATATTTACTGCTGCTACCTGAAAAAATAGTCAAGGCATAACTAAAATGTAGACATTGAAGTGTTAATTTTGAGATTCCTGGTAGAATGGTTTGGAGCCTACATTCTCAGATGATAATTATGAAAACTGAGGCACCGAGCATGGTGGTGCACGCCTTTAATACCAGCACTCGGGAGGCAAAAACAGGTGGATCTCTGTGAATTCAAAGCCAGCCTAGTCTACATAGCAAGTTCCAGGCCAGCTGGGACTAAAGGGAGACACTGTCTCCAAAGACAGAAAGAAATCAATAAAAGAAAGAAATAGAGAAGAAAGAAAGAAAGAAGGAAAGAGAACAAGATGACAGGAAGAAAGAAAGTAGGGGAAGTGGGAGGGAAGAGGATACCTTGCCTTGAGGTGTTCTTTGCAGTGGGTTTACAAGGAGGAAAGAACATTACACCAAAGTTTTAACATAGAAGCAGATAATTTTGGGACTGGAGAGATGGCTTAGTGAATAGCAGCACTTGTCATCAGCTTGAAGATCTGAGTTTGACCACCAGAACCCATATGGTTGAAGGAGAGAACTGAGTCCTATAAGTTGTCCCCTGATCTCCACATGTGCACCATGACACCCAGGAGAGAGAGAGAGAGAGAGAGATAGTAAGATATAGAGAGAGAGAGAGATAAATTTTTTTTTTGGTCTTTTCGAGAACAGGTGTCTCCCTGTACCCAGCTGTCCTGAGAGACTCATTCGAGTAGACCAGGCGGCCTTGAACTCACAAGATGCGCCTGCCTCTGCCTCCCGAGTGCTAGGATTAAGACCCTGTCTCAAAAAGCCAAAAAAAAAAAAAAACTTGGGGAACTGGAGAGATTACTCAGCAGTTACAAGCACTGACTGCTCTTACACAGGACTGGGGTTCAATTCCCAGTACCCACATGGTGGCTAACAACTATCTATAACTCCAGTTCCAGGGGAATCTGATGCCCTTCTCCTCCTCCTCCTCCCTCCTCCTCCTTCTTCTTTCTTCTTTTTCTTTCCTTTTTTTTGTTCTTTCTGAGACAGGGTCTCCCTGTAGCCCCCGCTGCCCTGGTGTCCTGGAACTCCCTATGTAGAACAGACTGGACTTGAACTCACAGAGATTCCTCTGCCTCTGCTTCCCCAATGCTGGATTAAAAAAGTGTGTGCCACCACACCCAGCCAATGCTCTCTTCAGACCTCCTCAGGCATTGTACATGGGTGCACTTCCATCACTTACAACATACTCATACACATAAAAATAACAATAAATAAAATATTTTTAAAAAATAGTATACTTGGGTCCATTAAATATGTTTTGTAAGGCATTGAAATAGTTTTAATAAAGCATTAAGTGATATCTGATATTCTGAAGCATGTATTTTAGTAAGTCAAGAAGCATCTAAAATACTTTACAAAATTTTGTATTGGCTACGTAGATTTTGGTAAGGATTTTCTTCCAAAACAGATAATAGAAGAAATTTTGAGGGCTGGAAAGATGGCCCAGCAGTTAAGAACACTTGTTACTCTTGAGAGGACACAAGTTCAGTTCCCAGGACCCACATGGCAGCTCATAATCACCTGTAACTCCAATGCCAGGGGATCTGACATCTTCTGGCCTCAGCAGGCAACCTGCACACATGTGAATACATACACAAACACACACACACATACACATAAATAAAAATGAAAATAAATGGGAGCCTGATCTACAAGGTGGGTTCCAGGCCAGCTGGGTCTATAGGGAGATCCTGTCTTGGAAAGACCAAAAAAAAAAAAAAAAAAATGCTTTAAACTGGGCGTGGTGGCGCACGCCTTTAATCCTAGCACTCAGGAGGCAGAGGCAGGTGGATCTTTGTGAGTTCAAGGCCAGCCTGGTCTACAGAGTTGAGTTCCAGGACAGCTGGGGCTACAGGGAGACCCTGTCTCAAAAAAGACACACAAAAAAATGCTTTATGTGCCAGGCATGGTGGTGCACACCTTTAATCCTAGCACTTAGGAGGCAGAGGCAGGCAGGCAGATCTCTGAGTTCAAGGCCAGCCTGGTCTACAGAGTGAGTTCCAGGCCAGCTGGGGCTATGGGGAGATCCTGTCTCAAAAAGACAAAAAAATGCTTTATGTTAATCACATTAATTCTAAATAATATGCATTAAAATCCTTTTATTACATTGTTATGGGTTTCTTTTCTAACAACTTTTTTGTTTGCTGTTGTTTGAGACAGGGTCTCACTAGTGATACTGGATGGCCTAGAATTCGCTATGAAGATCAGGCTGGCCTTGAACTCACATAGACCTGCCCGCCTCTGCCTCCAGAGTGCTGGGATCAAAGGTATATACCACCCCACACAACTCTCTAGGAATACATTTATTTATTTATTTATTTATTTATTTATTTATTTATTTGGTATTTTTTTGAGACAGGGTCTCCCTTTTGTCCCAGCTATCCTGGAGCTCGCTCTGTAGACCCAGGCTGTGCCTTGAACTCACAGAGATCCTCCTGCTCTGCCTCCTAAGTGCTGGTGATTAAAGGTGTATGCCACTGCACCCGGCTAAGATACTTTTTATATGGGGCTGGAGAGATGGCCTAGCGTTAAGAGCACCGATGCTCTTGCAGAGGACCCAGTGTTGATCCCCAGCACCCATGGCACCCACATGGCACCCACAGGGCGGCTGAGAACCGTCTTTGGACTCCAGTTCCAGGGAATCTGATCCCTCTTTCGACCTCCGAGGATTGCGTGACCAGGTGCACAGACCTACATGCAGACAGTACATTCATACACATACAAACATAAATAAAATTTAAAAAAGAATACTTTTATATTTTATTATTTTAATTATTATATTATTTATTATTTTTTTTTTGGTCTTTTTGAACAAGTCTCCCTATAGTCCCAGCTGTCCTGGAACTCACTCTGTAGACCAGGCTGGGCTTGAACTCACAAAGATGCACCTGCCTCTGCCTCCCGAGTGCTAGGATTAAAGGCGTGCGCCACCACGCCGGCAAAAGAATACTTTTATATACAAAGTTGATGGATGTGAACTTTTTATTAAGGCTGTGATATATAAAAAATTATGGATATATATGTATATATGTTTGTCAAAGATCTTTATGTTAAATTTCTTTTTCATAATGACAATTACAAGAGATGAAACTTTATGACTAGTAACACTCAGGCTCTGGGTAAACTTACCCTATGTCTTACCAAGACATATAACTAAGGCTGGGCATGGTGGTGCACGCCCTTAATCCCAGCTCTTGGGAGGCAGAGGCAGGCAGATCTCTGGGAGTTCAAGGCCAGCCTGATGTACATAGTGAGTTCTAGGCCAGCTGGGGCTACAGGGAGACCCTATCTCAAAAAGACCAAAAAAAAAGAAAAAAAAAAAAAGACAGATAACTAGTACCTTGCATTTACAGGATGAGAAAATTGTTAAAATGTGCTTTTACGCCGGGCATGGTGGTGCACGCCTTTAATCCTAGCACGTGGAGGCAGAGGCAGGCGGATCTTTGTGAGTTCAAGGCCAGCCTGGTCTACAGAGCAAGTTTCCAGGACAGCTGGGGCTACAGGGAGACCCTGTCTCGAAAAGACAAAAAAAAAAAGTGCTTTTACTTAAATAGTGTTTATTGTTTCATTTTGTTTTGAGACAAGGTCTCATATAGCCCTGCTACCTTGAACTCACTCTGTAGTTCAGGATGACCTTGAATTTCCTGCCTCTGGCTCCAGAGAACTGAGATTATAGCCAGGCCCCATCATGCCTGGTTTATGTGGTTTCCTGCATGGTAGACAAGTATTCTACCAACTAACTATATCCCCTTCCCTCAAAATATAACTTTATTTGGGGGCTGGAGAGATGGCCTAGTGGTTGGGAGTGCCGACTGCTCTTGCAGAGAACCTGGGTTTGCTCCCTAGCACCTACATGGCGGCTGATAGCCATCGTTAGCTCCAGTTCCAGGGCAGTCTGGCGCCCTCTTCTGACCTCTGCGGCATTGTACGATATGGGTGCCCAGACCTACATGCAGACAGTACATTCATACACATACAAGAATAAATAAAAATAAAAAAATATTAAAAAATTAAAAAAAATGTAACTTTAAAGGATTTTCTAAGGTCAAAATTTAGTACAACAATGAAAAACTAAAACCAGTTCTCTGTATCATCTTTCTGAAAATCTTCTGTTCTTAGTAAAATTTACAAAATGAGAAAATTAGGTTAGGGGAGAAGATTTTGTTTTAGTAACGCACTTGCTAATGTTTTGTGCTTATTTCATCAGACTCTTCACTACAAGAAACTGAGTGTTTATAAAATCAAGCTTCGGGCTGGAGACATGGCTCAGTGGTTAAGAGCATCAACTGCTCTTGCAGAAGACCGGGGTTCGATTCCCAGCACCCACATGGCGGCTAAGAACTGTCTTTAAGCCAGGCATGGTGATGCGTGCCTTTAATTCTAGCACTTGGGAGGCAGAGGCAGGCGGATCTCTGTTAGTTCAAGGCCAGTCTAGTCTACAGAGTGAGCTCCAAGCCAGCTGGGGCTACAGGGAGACCCTGTCTCAAAAATAAATAAGTAAATAAGTAAATAAATATAAAATCAAGCTTCATTCAAGTTTCATTCACTTAAGTTCTTTCAAATGACCACTTTAACAAATATTTTTAGGTTATTTTATTTTATTTTTTTATTACATTTATTTGGTGGTGGTGCTGGTGCTGGTGCTGGTGGTGTGTAAGCCACAGCACATACGACTACCAGAGGAACACTTGTGGGAATAGGTTTCTCCCTCCAACATATGGATCCCAGGGATCTAAATCAAGCCGTCAGACTTGGCAGTAAGCCCCTTTACCTGCTGAGTCATTTTTCTGGCCTCTTAGGTAATTTTAGTACATTAAAAACCCTTTGCCGGGCGTGGTGGTGCACGCCTTTAATCCTAGCACTTGGGAGGCAGAGGCAGGCAGATCTTTGTAAGTTCATGGCCAGCCTGGTCTACAGAGCGAGTTCCAGGACAGCTGGGGCTACAGAGAGATCCTGTCTCAAAAAGACAAAAAACAAAACAAAACAAAACAAAAAACCCTATGTGTCAGGGCTGTGGTTAAGAGTGCTGACTGCTCTTGGAGAGGACTCAGTCTTGATTTCCCAGCACCCACATGACAGCTAAATACCAATTGTAATTCCAGTTCCAGGGGATCCAATGCCCTCTTCTGACCTCCATGGGCATCGCGTGACACAGGTGCCCTTACATACACGCAGGCAATGCACTCATACACATAAAATAAATTAAATATTTTAATTAAAAAACCCCTATGAGTCTGGGGTGGTGGCCCAGGCCTTTAATCCCAGCACTCAGGAGGCAGAGGCAGGTGGATCTCTGTGAGCTCAAGGCCAGCCTGGTCTATGGAGCGAGTTCCAGGCCAGTTGGGGCTACAGGGGGACCCTGTCTCAAAAACACCAAAAAATTTGTTTGTTTGTTTGTGGCATGTGTTCATGCACACCATAGCACACCTGTACATGGAGTCAGTTCTGCTGCCACTTTGTGGGTCCCAGGGATCAAACTCGGGTTTTCAGGCCTACCAGGAAGTACCTTTACCAGTGAGCTATCTCGCCAGCCCTGAGCTGCTGGTTCTTAAGGAGCAGTTTCTGTAACATGGTAAGGCATTACTGGCTTGGCATTTGGCGTGCTNTAAACCTGTATATGTCTAAAGCTTACCTTAATATTCTGCAAAAGTGTACAAAGTTTAAAGCGTGTTTCATAGACATAAAGTGGTTCATAAGTATTCTATTTTAGACAATATGTATGCATTGCATCAGGACTTTCAGCATATAAAATCACCAGTGAAACTTTTAAAACCCTTTTGCTACTCATAATCTGTATCATTCAGATAAAAACTTGCCATTTTCCTGGGAGCGGTGGCACATGCCGGGAAACCCAGCAAACGCGAGGTGGAGGCCAGAGGATGAAGATGAGTTCAAGGTCATCTTAAGTTACATGGGGAGTCTGAGGGCAGCTGAGTTATGTGAGACTCTACCAAAAAATAAAAACAAAACCCAAACCTTGCCATTTGGCCAGCCTAGGTATGTAAAACCTGGCCTGCAGCTATTTGACTTGACTTAAACAAGCTTCCAGTTATTGAATATATGAGATTTACATTGGTAAACAAGTCTATTTGTGTTACCATCACTGTTTCCTAAATTTGTAAGACAGCCACAGTTTTTAAATTTTATTAGTGCTATAGATCTATTATTGTATCAACCCAATACTCCAACTTTTGCTTCAAAAGAAGCTGAGTGTTCTAGTTTGCCCTCAATTGCTGTGACAAAATACTCTGACCAATACCAACTTGTGAAGAGAATTTATTTGGCTTACATCTCCCAGGTCACTGTTCATCACTGAGGGATCCCAAGGCAGAAACTCGGGGCAGGGGGCTGGAAAGACGGCCTAGCAGTTAAGAGCGCCGACTGCTCTTGCAGAGGACCTGGGTTCTATCCCCAGCACCTACATGTTGGCTAAGAACCGTCTTTGACTCTGGTTCCAGCGGGAACCGATGCCCTCTTCTGACCTCTGCGGCGTTGCACGACACGGATGCACAGATCTGCATGCAGACGGTACATTCATACACATACAAAAATAAATAAAAAAAATATCCCCCCATCCCTGCCAAAAAAAGAAACTCAGGGCAGGAACCTGGAGGCAGGAGCTGAAGCACAGGCCATGGAGGAACGCTGCTTACTGGCTTCCTCCCTTGGCCCATGCTCAGCCTGATTTATTTATTTATTTATTTATTTATTTATTTATTTATTTATTTATTTATTAGTATTTTTGAGACAGTGTCTCCCTGTAGCCCCAGGTGGCCTGGAACTCACTCTGTAAACCAGGCTGGTCTTAAACTCCCAGAGATCTGCCTGCTTCTGCTTCCTGAGTGCTGGGATTAAAGGCGTGCAGTACCATGCCAGGCTTTGTTTTATTTTGAGACAGGTCTTGCTATGCCACCATGGCTGGCCTGGAATTTACTATATAAATAAATCTGGCTTTGACCTAACGACAGTCTTTCCTGACTCTGCCTCCTGATTACTGGAGTTACTGGAGTATGTGACCATGCCAACCACAGAGTTATAAATATATATTTTTTAATTTATTATTTTATTTTATTATTTGTTTGCTTTTTGAGACAGGGTCTCCCTATAGCCTCAGCTGACCTAGAACTTGTTATGTAGACCAGGCTGGCCTCCATCTCAGAGAGATCTTCCTGCCTCTGTCTCCAAAGTGCTGAGATTAAAGATGTGTACCACCATGCCTAGCCCAATGAAGTAATATTATTTTTCTTCTTTTTGATTTATTTATTTTTATTTTATCTGTATAAATGTAATGCCTACATATATGGAAGTACACCCATGTTGTACACTGGCCATAGAGGGCATTAGATCTGCAACTGGAATTACAGATGGTTGTTAGCCACTATATTGGTTCTGGGAATCGAACTCTGGTCTTCTGTGAGAGCAGCCAGTACTCTTAACCACTGAGCTATCTCTCCAGCACCTAGTACTTTTCTTATTGCTATGATAAAATACCTGGCAAAACCAACTTAAGGTTTATTTGGCTTCTGACTCAAGGGGCTGTCTTAGCTGGGATGGTAGCACTACTGTGTGTACTGCTGCCCCACTCAGGGAGCTGGAGAGAGGTGAATACTGGTGCTCAGCTCACTTTCTTTTCTTTATTCAGTCTAATATCCATGAAATGATGGTACCCACTGTGCCTGATATATTTAGTTGTCAACTTGACCCACCTGGGAAAAGAGAACCTTGTTGTACAAGAAAGCAGGCTGAGCACAGATCAAGGGAGCAAGCCAGTAAGCAACATTCTTCCGCAGTCTGTGCTTCATTCAGCTCTTGCCTCCAGGGTCCAGCCCTGAGTTCCTACCGTGACTTCCTGGGAGATGTAAAACAAAATAAACTATTTCCTAGCCGGGTGTGGAAGCACACATTTAATCCCAGTGCTCGGGAGGCAGGGGCAGGCAGATTTCATGTGAGTTCAGGGCAACCTGGTCTATATAGCAAGTTCCAGGCCAGCTGGGGCTACAGGGCAACCCTGTCTCAAAAAGACCAAAAATAAATAAAAATAATAAATTAGAAAAAATAAACCCTTCTCTTACCAAGCTGGTTTTGGTCAGTGGTTTTATCACATCAGTAGAAAGAAACTAGAATACCTACATTTAGGATGTTTTTTTCTTGGGGGGGAGGTCTTTTTGAGATTTGGTCTGTAGCCCCAGCTGGCCTGGAACACCCTTTGTAGACCAGACTGGCCTTGAACTCACAGAGATCCACCTGCCTCTACCTCTGCCTCCCAAGTGCTGGGATTAAAGACGTGTGCCACCACTCCCGGCTAGGATGGGTTTTCTCACCTCTCTTGACTCAGTCTAGACATTCTCTCACTACATCCAAAGGTGGAGTTCTTAGATGATTCTCAGTCCTCTCAAGCTGAGACTTAGTATTAACCATCATAGCATTGGAGCCTTCATAACTGCACTGATAGCTGCTGAGATTCCAAACAGGCAATAGGGAGTTATATAGTTTGACTGTCTCCTTCAGAATTAAGTTAAAATTTGGGGGCTGGAGAGATAGCCTAGCAGTTAAGAGCACCGACTGCTCTTGCAGAGGACCTGGGTTCGATCCCCAGCACCCGAATGGTGGCTGAGAACCGTCTGTAATTCCAATTCCAGGAGAACTCCAGTTCCAGGGGAATCTGAGACCCTCTTCTGACCTCCGCAGCATTGCATGACACGGGTGCACAAACCTACATGCAGGCAGTACATTCATGCACATACAAAAATAAATAAAATTTTAAAAAATTAAAAAAAAAACAGAATTAAGTTAAAATTCAATTGCATTGTGAATGTATATACTAAGGGGTGGAACTTTGTTTTTGTTTTTTGGGTTTTTTTGGTTTTTTTATTTTTATTTTTTTTTTATTTTTTTTTTATTGATGCTTTGTGTATTTCATACATCATTTTCCAATCAGTAGGCATATATCCCTTCCCTTCCCCCCACCCACCCCTACCCATCCCAGATCATGCATCTCGCTTGTAAGTTTTCTGCATCTTTCTCTGCTTTTTTGTTTTGTTTTGTTTTTTTTTAACAATAAGTTGATAATTTTACTGACGGTGGATAGAGAAAATGTGGTACATGTATACAATGGATACTATGCAGCAGTAAAGAAGGGACAACATCATGAAATTTGCAGGTAAATGGATGGAGCTGGAAGACTATTGTTAAGTGAAGTAAACACAGTCCCAGAAAACAAACGACAAAAAATGGTGTCCCTCATATGTGGATGCTAGTACCAAACAACCCAGATATAAATATTTCTCATGGAGAGGATGCATAGTAAAAGAACAACAGAAAGACTGCATCAGAAAATGGACTGGAAATGGTGAATTGAAAGGTGGGATGGGTGGAGAGGGACAGGGTGTATATTCGATTAAGGCATATTTAATTGACGTGAGCTCAGCAAGTACCCAGTTTCGCCTAGACACTGTCTACAGGACACATGGAACTTTGTTTTTATATTGAGATAGAATCTCCTTATGTATCCTAGACTGGCCTCTGTTTAGAGGCCTTCTGCCTCCTTCAGCCAGCCTCCATTGAGCTGGAATTACAGATGTGTGCCACCATGCCCAACTTGAGAAATTAAACTTTCTTTTTTTTTTTGGTCTTTTCGAGACAGGGTCTCCCTGTAGCCCCAGCTGTCCTGGAACTCACTCTGTAAACCAGGCTGGCCTAACTCACAAAGATCCGCCTGCCTCTGCCTCCCAAGTGCTAGGATTAAAGGCATGCGCCACCATGCCCGGCTTTTTTTTTTTTTTTTTTGGTAGAAATTAAACTTTCTTTAAAAGTATTGTATTGGGGCTGGAGATATGGCTCAGTGGTTAATAGCACTGGTTGTTCTTACAGAAGACCTGGGTTCAAATCCCAGCACCCACATGGCAGCTAACAACTGTCTGTAACTCCATTTCCAGAAGATCTAACACCCTCTCTGTCTTTCTCAGGCACTGTACAACATGGGTGCACTTAAACATATGCAGATATAACACTCATACACATGAAATTAAAAAAAGAAAAGAAAAAATGTCAAAAAATATTTTTAAAAAGTATTTTATTGAATTTTTGCCGGGTGTAGTGGTACACGCTTTTAATCTCAGCACTCTGGAGCCAGAGGCAGGTGGATTTCTAGGAATTCAAGGCCAGCCTGGTCTACATAGTAAGTTCCAGGACAGCTGGGGCTACAGGGAGACCCTGTCTCAAAAAGATCAAAATATTTTATTGGAATTTTGAGAATTTCATACAATATATTCTGATAATATACAAATCCTTCCCTTTATCTGTGCACCCCCTTACTACCCCAACCGATTTTTTTTTTTTTTTTTTTTTTATTTTTGTATGTGCTATGATGCTGTCTGGTAGTTGTGCACCCGTGTCTGCAATGGCTGGAGGTCAAAGAGGGTTTCGATTCCCTGGAAATGGAGTTCTCCCGAATCGGAGTTTCAGACGGTTCTCAGCGACCATGTGGGTGCTGGGATCGAACCCGGCTCTGTAAGAGCGGTCGGCCTTAACGCTAGCCACTCTCCAGCCCCCACACCTGATTTTATGTCCTCTATTGTATTCCCAAATACCCTTCAGTGTGGGCTCAAGCCCTTGAGCCAAGTCAATCTCTCTCTCTCTCTCTCTCTCTCTCTCTCTCTCTTCTCTCTCCTTCCCTCTCCTCTCCGCTCTTCCCTCTCCTCTCCCTCTCCCTCTCCCTCTCCCTCTCCCTCTCCCTCTCCCTCTCCCTCTCCTCCCTCTTCCCTCCCTCCCTCTCCCTCTCCCGTCTCCCTCTCCCTCTCCTCTCCCTCTCCCTTGCTTTCTCTCCCAGTAGCTATCAATTGCCAGTAGTTCCTCAGCTAGGGTTGGAGTTTCTTACCTACTTTCCCCCACTCTGTGCTGGGAATTTGTCAGGCTTGAGTTTAGTAGTTCTTATGTATGCTCTCGTAATTGCTGTGAGTCTGTATAATAACTGTCCTGCTATCTGGAAAACACTGTTGGCTCTTACAATCTTTCTACGCCCTCTTCTGCAACGATCCCTGAGCCTTGGGAGGTGATGGTTTGATACAGGTATCCAATTCAGGGCTAAGCACTCTGCAGTCAAGTATCCTCTATTCTCTAAACGTTGATCAGTTGTAGGTGAGGGATGAAACTTTTGGTTTCTTTGCTTTTTCGTTTCTTGAAAGAGGGTCTCACTATGTAGCCCTGGCTGGCCTGGAACTCACTATATAAACCAAGCTGGCCTGAATTCACAGAGATCCTTCCTGCCTCTGCCTCCCGAGTGCTGGGATTAAAGACGTGCACCACCTACTGGCTGAGAAATGAATTTTTCTTTTTGTCTTTTTGAGACAGGGTCTCCCTGTAGCCCCAGCTGTCCTGGATCTCACTCTGTAGACCAGGCTAGCCTTGAACTCACAAAGATCTGCCTGCCTCTGCCTCCCAAGTGTTAGGATTAAAGAGAAATGAAATTTTAAGAAGTGATTCAGTCCTGAGGAATCTGCCTAGTAAATGAATAGGGGCCGTTATACGGATGAGTTAGCCATAACAGGGGTAGGTTCCTGAGAAAAGAATGAATCTGCTCTGTTCTTCTGTCTTCACATGCTTGCTTGCCTTCTGCTTGTTATGACACACAATGGCTTTCACCAGATGACAATACGCTTTTGAACTACCCAGCCCTCCAGAACCATGAGCCAAATTCATGTTGTTTAGAAACCACCCTGCAGAGGGATGGAGGCCTTTCACTAATCACAGATACACCCCCTACCACCCCCCCTCCCGCCCGCTGCAGTAGGAGCAGAGCAGGGTGAAAGATTCACTCTTGGTATGACTGCCATGCAGAACAGCAGTTTATTTCCCCCAAGGACTCAGGGTTATGTAGCCAAAAAGCTGGCAGCTGTTTGCAAGCCCACACAGGAGCAACATTCCAAGAGAAAGTCTGAAAAAACAAGACATGTGACCTTTTTACAGAGCAGTCAGGAGAGGCTTTACACAAAGAACCTGTATAAGGCAGATACCAACTTGAAGGTTGTTGATCAAGATATCTTTTCCTGGAACAAGGGGTCCAGGGCCTTGTGGTCAGCTGTGTTTCATATTAGCTGGGGCAGTGTTCTGTCTGGCAGAGTTCTGTGATGGAAGAGATGTTCAGTTTCTCTGCCCAATCTGAGACAGAGGCCACCTTCCAAGGTCCCTGGGCTCAACTTATTTCAAGGTAATTCATCCTGGTCACCAACACCACCCAGTCTATGGTGTTCTGTGATAGCAGAAAAGAATGGGTTCAGACACACAGATCATACTGATAACAAAAGGCATGCTTATTAATTTTTAATAGTGACATGTGGTTTTATGGTTTTATACATATTTACCCATTTAATCATTGTAAAATGCCTATGGGTGGACGCTATTATTGCAGCCATTCTCCACTAGGAGCTTAGTTTCAGAGCGATTAAGTATTCCACCAAAGGCTACACAGCAAGTAAGAGAGCCTAGCTTCTCACAGGCAAGCTCTTCACCATAGATGTCTGTTGGGTTTCAGGTGAGAGAGTAGAGACAGTGAGTTGAGCCAGTTCCCAAGTATAGTGGGTTGAATGAAAATGGTCCCTGCAAGCCAAGGGTGGTGGTGCATGCCTTTAATCCTAGCACTAGGGAGGCAGAGGCAGGTGGATCTTTGTGAGTTCAAGGCCAGCCTGGTCTACAGAGTGAGTTCCAGGACAGCTGGGGCTACAGGGAGACCCTGCCTTGAAAATACTAAAAAAAAAAAAAAAAAAAAAGAAAAAAAAAGAAAATGGTCCCCGCAGGCTCCAAGTATTTGGATGGACACTTTGTCCCAGTTGGTGGCTGTTTAGGGAGGTTTAGGAGGTGTGGCCTTGCTGGAGAAAGCAGTCACTGGGGACAGGCTTGAGAGTTTTTTTTTTTTTTTTTTTTTTTTTTTTTTTTGTCTTTTTTGAGACAGGGTCTCCCTGTAACTCCAGCTGTCCTGGAACTCACTCTGTAGACCAGGCTGGCCTTGAACTCACAAAGATCCGCCTGCCTCTACCTCCCAAGTGCTAGGATTAAAGGCGTGCGCCACCACGCCCGGCTCCAGGCTTTGAGAGTTTTTAAGCCTTGTTGGATTTCCGGTGGCTCCTTGCTTCCTGTGCCTGCTTGAGGACATGACCCCTCATCTTTCTGTTTCAGCCACCTCTGCCCGCACACCTTCCCTACCGTTCTGGACTCTAACCTCAGGAAACCAGAAACTCAAATAAACTCTTCCTTTTATAAGGTCCCCTGATCACAGTGTTTAATCACAGCAACAGAGAGAAAACAGAACAGAAATACAGAAGGAAAAGTGGGGTCAAAGGACAGTTGCAAGGAGATAGGAGATAGCTTAGCAGGTAAAGTGCGTGCCTTACAAGCACAAGGACCTAGGTTTGATTCCCAGAGCACACATGCATCAAAAAACAAAACTGAGTATGGTGAAGCATGATGTAATCCCAACACTGGAGAGGCAGAGACAAGTAGATCTCTGAGACCCACTGGCCAGCCAGCCCAGCCTACTTGGCAAGTTCCAGGCCAGACACACACACAGCATAGAAAGGTAGACAGCACCTAGAGAATGATACCCAAGATCCTCACACACCTGCACACATATGAACATCATATAAACATACATATGCATACACACACACACACACACACACACAAAAGAGTTGCAGTTCAGCAGGTAAAAGGGATGGTATCTTGAGGCTGGAGAGATGGCCTAGTGGTTAAGAGCACTGACTGCTCTTGCAGAGGACCCGGGTTTGATCCCCAGCACCCACATGGCAGCTGAGAACCTTCTCCAACCGTAACTCCAATTCCAGGAGAACTCCTTTCCAGGGGAATCTGACACCCTCTTCTGACCTCCACAGCATTGCATGACATGGGTGCACAAACCTACATGCAGACAGTACATTCATACACATACAAAAATAAATAAAAAATAAAGAAAACGGATGGTATCTCAAGATTCAGTACACTAATGGAAGGGATGTTTTATGTTTATTTTTACTTTTGTTTATTATATTTTATGTGTATGAGTGTCTTACTTGCATGTAAGTGCACCATGCACATGCAATGCTCACAGAGGCCAGAAGAAGGCTATCAGATCCCCTGAAACTGGAGTTATAGACAGTTGTTAGCTACCATGTGGATGCTGGGAGACAAACCCGGATCTTCTTTTTTTTTAATCTTTCTTTTTTTTTAAATATATATTTTGTACAAGATTATCAGATCTAGACCCGTGTCCCCCACCCTATCCCCCCACCCACCAGAGCTCATGCATTCTGCCAAACATGCTTTTCTTCTCTTTCTCAGTCTTTCTCAATATTCTTCATGTGGAAGTTGGTTGTTTCAAGCAGAAGTTCACTGTTTCAGTCAGTTCTTTGATGCACTCCTTTCTGTTGTTGTTGTTGTTGTTTCCAATATGCATCACTCCCAACTGCTTGGTCAAAAGCTAAAGAAATACTTACAACTAGGTAATTGGCACTAGCATTCACAGATGACGGATACCATTTGTCGTTTGTTTTTCTGGGACTGTGTTACTTCACTCAGCATGGTGTCTTCTAGCTCCAGTCATTTTCCTGCAAAGCTCATGATGTTGTCTTTCTTTCTTTTTTTTTTTTT
>VZQC01009337.1:332653-358315 GCA_009823505.1 Rhizomys pruinosus
TTTTTTTTTTTTTTTTTTTTTTTTTTTTTTTTTTTTTTTGTTGTTATC
The DNA here is from genome assembly GCA_009823505.1 of Rhizomys pruinosus. Lineage (NCBI taxonomy): Eukaryota > Metazoa > Chordata > Mammalia > Rodentia > Spalacidae > Rhizomys > Rhizomys pruinosus. Next base: position 332,702 of record VZQC01009337.1, read on the forward strand.
CCTTCCAGTTTCTACTGATCCAAAATATGAATATATCCACACCAGTTTGCAAGGGTACTTGCCCAAATCTCAATTTCATTTTGTGCCAATGTCAAGTGAATACAGTGTATGAAGGCCATGACTCTGATTCCCAATTTCCTGAATAGTATTATTCACCCCATAAGTGGAAGAAATAGGTATCAATCCGCAGTGTTTATCCTTTATCCCCTCCATGCCACGCCCGTTTGTCGACCCCCACCCCATTCCAGATCAAGAGGTACTCCCTACCAAAGCATTACGTCTTTTTTTTTTTTTTCTTAGTGATTTCTTCCATGGTTTTTCTGGTGAGAGTAAAGAAGGTGGCCTGCCGGGCGGAGGAAACATAGAGATAACGATAAAGTTCTTAAATTGGTCGGTTTCTGCCCTCAGTGGTTTTGTTTTTTTTTATTTTCATTTTTAGTTCATCTGCTTATATAGATGTGTTTGATAACTCATCATTTTATGTTCTTGGGTTGATGATTTGTTGAAAGTAACAAGCTTTCCTTCCTATGCAAAACCTTAATACGTTTGTCAATATTATAGGTTTTATGGTTTCTTCTGGAAAACTTCCCTACCTTCGCTAAAAATGAAGTATGTAGAGAGTTTGAAAAGGGAAGAGGTGGCATGCTCCTAGCATGTACAGTTGATAATCCGGGAAAATTAAGGTCGTTTTTGTTCATCAATTTGCTTGTGGATGGGATTTCATGAATGCCAACAAAGTTAAAAAATGAATTGTGAGATTTTCATAAATGTTTTTCATAAAATTATTACAAAAAAATACTTCTCCGTTTTTTTTGGTATCTGCTATTTCTTCTCTCACAGAGGAGGAACCATGAACCATTCTATTCCTATATGGCCAAAGGCATGGTGGGGACAAGGAGGCTGTCCCGGGGGACCACGACACAGGTAAATATTTTAAATCTCAGTTTCATTCTTGATTTTTTCTTCACCGAGCTAACCAAATGCAGTTACTTTACTTGATTCTTACTTTCATTTGTGTGAAAACACGTGATTTATTCACATTTCCGTCGGAACTTTTTTATGGATTTTGGGTTCCTTACCTGTTTTTTGGCCCCAATGTTTAGGAGTTGGGCTTTATTTAGGATTGTGAAGGACAATTAAGCTGGGGTGTTTGGGTGGGACACTTCCTTTTATCCCAGCATGGGTAGGCGCAGATGCCCATGGGGAGCTTCTTTTGAGTTCAAGTAAGGTTTTATGGGGTGAGTCAGGTGGGAAACATTAGAGATTGTATTATCTAAAAAAAAAAAAAAAAAAACAATGGCCAACCATTGATATATTGTTACATCAAGTTGATTGTGCAGATTGAAAAGAATGATATGAGTGTCGATGACACTATGGTTAACGAGGCTCTGCTGCTTCTTGAGCATTGGGTACCGGATTTGATACAGATGATTGTTAATTTTGCGGTTGTGGACTTGAACATGCTTGATCTCCATTTCCAGGTGACTCCTCTCACAATCTCCACAGTTTCCATGGAATCCCACACTCTCTCTGAATCGCAGCATTTGGGTGCAGAATGAGTTAGTGACAAACCTATGCGATGGTACACTATACATAAAATTTAACAACAAAAACAACAGATAACCCTGGATTATAACAGTAACAAATGTTCTGTTATCTCACTTTGAGCACCGACCTGAGCCATATGAGGTCTGAGAAAGGAAATTTTGGGGGGTAAGTTGCACCTGGAGTGAGATTCATCTGTTAGGATCAGTGACTCTTCTAGGGAGGACACTGCTTATTATCCCAGCACCCACAGTTGATCCCAGTACTGCTTCTGGTATGTATCCTAGTCTGCCGAATGTTGTGCTCTCATTTCTGTGAACAACAAGCATGTACAACAGAAACCTACATATTTGCAGTTATGCCTATCCATGCAAAGGCAACCTAAGAACCCCTTAAAACTTTCAAAGACAAGCTTTCTCATTAAAGTAATTTGTCCTCATCCTCAGTCTGACCTCAATTAGGTAGTTTAAATATCATTTCATGATTTTTTTTCAAGTGTTACTTGGATCCAGCAATTGAATTTGAATACCATTGTTCAAGTCAAGGAAATTTACCACTTGGAAGGACATAAGACAGTAGTTTTACTAACCTTTTTCACCAGAGTATTTTCTGGTCCCTAGATATTCTCACTGATGACATATTTCCAGTTTCTGGCCACTTTCATATCCTCCAGTCCACACTCAAACCACCTTACGTCATGTAATATCTTAAATAAGGGATACTGACTAAATTTATATACATGAATTTACTATTTGTTGGATTGGTGGCCTTGCTATAAGCAATGTGCCCTTATTCACTAGCATCTGCATTGGGTGATTCTAAGGTGGAAACTCATGCTGGTGGTTCTCTCTCTCTCGCTTTCTCTGGGTGTATGACCTACAGTTAATATCTTATTTAAAAAGCTCATGATCTGTAAATTTGGCCAGGGATGCATGAGAATGGAAGCACCAGGTCCTGGTTCCCAGAGCAGCTGCAAATATGTCGTGGTCTTCGACCGTCCCCGGTGTTGTTGTTTTCTAGCCTCCACTATTCTGGGAGGGTCTTTACCACTCATTTCTAGATGGACCATTTTCCGCCACTAAACCAAGTGGTCGGTTGGGAAATCTTCTTTTTTCTCGACAATGTGGTGTTTTTTCACAGGGTTGCCTCAACTTGCCTGCTGATGCAGTTCCAAAAGATTATTGTGGCATTCTGTGATGCTAGACTTTGCTGCCCAACTCTTATCAGAATTGTCACTGTCTTCCCCTGCATTTGCTTTCACTATTCTAATGTGTTTGATTTGCTCCAGGATTTTGGTTTTGAGGAATGAAGATGAATTTTCCATTTTTCTCTCGTGTTGTTTTCCTATTTTTTCTTTATTGCCTTCTTCTCAATATTCTTACTTCGCCATGTTCGTCATGCCCCCTCTACCTGTTCGTTCTGCTTGTATGTCTTTTTGCCTTCCTCCTTTCCTTCTGTTTCCTTATTCTCCTTTTCTCCCTGGCTCCTTCTTTTTCTTCTTATCCTGTCTGCTCAGTCTTCCCTCAGCTTTTTCCTCTCCTCCAACTCCTTCCCCTCCAACCTCCGTTTTACTCTCTCGCTTCCCATGGGGTGGGCTGTCTGTTTCTACCTGTTTCGTCTCATTTTCACTTTTGAGTTTCTTCACTCAGGGTTATCTGCTTCCTTGGGGTTTTTTGACTGGTATTTTTATTGTTGTGAGTGGCTGTGGATTTACTGGTTTCCATTTTTCTTACTTTTGTTGTCCTGTCCTCTCTCTTTCTCTTGTCTTTATACATTCTATATGTAGTTTGGTTTCTTGTTTCCTTTTATTTCATCGCCCCTGTATGCAGAGTCTTCTGATTAGCTTCTGCCGGTTCTGCTTCTATATGTGTGTCTCTATACTTCTGCTTTGGTGTTCCTTCTGGTCAGTCCGCTCGTCTGCTGTTTTGGTGTATGTTCCGTGTTTTTTAGTCTCCGTGGCGTCGCATATCGCCTCATCTGAGTATACAGGGGACGGCCCATTAATAGTTTTTTCGCACATGAATTAATTTATAGGACATTGAGGCCCAGTGTGTTGCTATAGGGGAATTTGGTTAATTATCTGAAAAGGTATCCATAGGCTTCTGCAAGCTTCTTTCTTGTATCTGTGTGGGTTTGTCTTTTTTTTTTTTTCTTATTTCTACTGAATAGTCACATTTCATTGTTCATCATTGTCTGAACAGGTGGTGTCCACTCATCTATAACTGGGTTTTTTGGTTCGTGACTTGCATGAGTGGGTTGTTTTTTTTAATTAACACCTTTTTTTGTGTTTTCTATTTTAGGAAATAAGGTTAGAAAGTTGCGTTTAAGGTAGATACGGATTCTAAGCGGAGGTGAGTTTTGTGACAAAATTTTCATAGGTATGGCGCAATTGTGAAGGGAATATATTGATAGAAAACAAGAATGTGTCGTTTCGTGGTTTATGTTGGCACATTGTGTGGACTGTTAATATTCTGGTGCTTATATGGTGGGTCTTTGCTCATATTCTTTAAGGCTGATTGAATTCGTAAGGAATGCATTAGCGATTAGAAGAAAAGCATATTTATTTCTAGCAACTTGTCAGGGTTTCTTCTGCATCCACTGTTTCTAAGTATGGCTTGGTATTTTGTCACTTTTTTCTCTAATTGGCTGTGACGTGTCTCTGAAAGTTCTATAGTCAACAGATGAGAACATGTCTGTAGGAGCAGTAAATTAGTCCCTGTTCGGGTTGTATATGGCACCACTCCGTGTTCAAATACGGTTAAGGATTATTGTGCTAGTACCCACACGTGATTGACCAGTTGAGAGTTGCTCGGAGGTAGGATGTGGATCTAGGGTATAATCAGTTTCTTGGAGTCTGTACGCTAATGTTTTTGGGATGCAATGGGTCTCCAGAAATTGGTACGACTAATAATCACCAGGGGCTGCAATTCTATCGACTACCATGAGCATGAATGGAACGAGTCTCTGGCTATCTATCATTAATGTGGACATAAGTAATACAGGAGTTAATCGTATCCTGTCTATGGACCTGGCCGGTAAAAGGAGATGCTCACAATATTTTTCTTTAGATGATTTCATCTGTTTTTGGGTGGAGTAAGAAGGAGTGAGATGAGTGTCGCTAGGAGAATGAGGATTGTAATGTGTTTGCTGTTGGTTATTGGTTAATCTGTGTTTGTGTTTTCATTTGTTGCTCTGAATGATTTGTTGTTTTAGTTTCTTTCTGAACTCTTTCCTTCCCTAAATGAAGTATGTAGAAGCTTGAAAGGAAGAGCTGAGCCATGCTCAGCAACAGTTGAATCCCAAAATAAGTTTTGTTGTGCCATCCAATTCTTTTGTTGTGAGAGACTTTTGAATGCAAATGGTATTGGAAAATGAATTGTGACGATTTTCATAAATTTTCAATAAAGATGACAATAGAATATCCCGTTGCTTAGTAGTTATCGTTTCACTAGTGAGCAGCCTGACCAATACTATTTATGGCCAAGGATGAGCAGGGCAGTATTTGTTGGTGCCGAGGACAACATTTGGTAATATTTTTAAATCTGAGTTTTTCTTTGTTTTTTTTCACAACATTTGTAAACAATAGAGTTTATTGATGTGAAATTTTACTTGCTTGTCTGTGAAAAACAGCTGATATCACATTTTTCCTCGAACCTTTTTATGGGTTCCTTACTGTTTTTGCCCAATGTTTAGGAGTTGATGGAGGCTCAGGCCCCTTCTGGATCACTGCTTCTGTGTGCTGACCCTGAAGAAATTCTTCCCAGAAGATTTCACCACAGTGATGCTGGTCTCTTGTTACTTACAGCTGATTTTTCAGCCCCAGCTGACCAGAACCCACAGATTACACAGTCCTGATAATCTCTGTTCCCCTTTGAAACTAGAAACTTCACAAGCCAGGCCTCCATCTTCTACAAATCCTTCAGCAAAACTGCTCCAAGCTCCACAGCAACAAAATAATCTTTAGGCATTTAATGATCTTCCCAGCCCAAAGTTCCAAACGCCTCCACAATTCTTCCCCCAAACACCAAGGTCAGGTCTGTCACAGCAATACCCCACTCTTCTGGTACCAATTTCTGTTCTGGTTTTTCTTTCATTGATGTGACAAAACACTCTGACTGACACCAACTTGGGGAGGAAAGGGTTTATTCAGCTTACATCTCCTGGGTCACAGTTCATCACCCAGGGAGCCCAAGGCAGGAACTCAGGGCAGGAACCTGGAGGCAGGAGCTGAAGCACAGGCCATGGAGGAATGCTGTCCACTGGCTTGCTCCCTGGAACTCTTTTTATAGACCAGCCTGGCCTTGATCTCACAAGAGATCTGCTTGCTTAGGAGTTTTGTTTGTTTGTTTGTTTGTTTGTTTGTTTGTTTTGAGACAGGGTCTCCCTGTAGCCTCAGCTGGGGCTAGGAAAAAAACTTTTTTTGGGGGGGTTGTTTTGTTATTTTTTTTTAATTTTTATTTATTTTTGTATGTGTATGAATGTACTGTCTGCATGCAGGTTTGTGCACCTGTGTCGTGCAATGCCGCAGATGTCAGAAGAGAGTGTAGGATTCCCCTGGAACTGGAGTCAAAGACAGTTTTCAGCTGCCATGTGGGTGCTGGGGATCAAACCCGGGTCCTCTGCAAGAGCTAGGCTATCTCTCCAGCCCATGTTTTGTTATTTTTGAGACAGGGCCTGAACTCACTCTGTAGACCAGCCTGGCCTTGAACTCACAGAGATCTGCCTGGTTTAGGCCTCTTGAGTGCTGGGATTAAAGGCATGCACTAACATACCCAACCATATTTTAAATACTAAAAAATTTAAAATATTTTTATTACTTTTATTTTATATGTATGTGTGTATTGCCTGCATGTATGTAAGTGCATCTGTGTCATGTAATGCCCACAGAGGTCAGAAGACAGCGTTTGGATGCCCTAGAACTGGAATTATGGGCAGTTGTTAGCTGCCATGTGGGTGCTGGGCTTCAAACCCAGGTCTGCAAGAACAGTCAGTGCTCTTAATTGCTAAGCCATCTCTCCAGCCCCAGTTTTAAATTAAAAAAAATTTTTTTTTGGTCTTTTTGAGACAGGGTCTCCCTGTAGCCCCAGCTGTCCTGGAACTCACTCTGTAGACCAGGCTGGCCTTGAACTCACAAAGATCCGCCTGCCTCTGCCTCCCAAGTGCTAGGATTAAAGACGTATGCCACCACGCCACGCATGTGTGTGTGTGTGTGTGTGTGTGTGTGTGTGTGTGTATGTGCAAGTCAGGAGTCACCAACTTTCAGGAATCCATTCTCTTTTTCCACTCTGGTTCCCAGGATTCAACTCAGGTCATCAGGCTTGCACAGCAAGTGCTTTTACCTCCCAAGCCATTTTTTCAGCCCTTTAATATATTTTAAACATGTGGGTTCTGAGAAAGAAGGTGCTCAGGAAGAAAATAAGAGAAACAGGAAAGCAAGGGTTGGGCTTCTTGAAGATGGAGTCCAGTCTAAGTTCCTTATCTTTACAATATCCATTTATATCTTACAATAGCCATTGATAAAGCATCTGCAACTATTATCTTCAAAGAGTTGCTAAAGAACCTGATTAGAAGGCGGGCATGGTGGTGGACGCCTTTAATCCTAGCACTCAGGAGGCAGAGGCAGGTGGATCTTTGTCAGTTCAAAGCCAGCCTGGTCTACAGAGTGAGTTCCAGGACAGCTGAGGCTACAGGAAGACCCTGTCTCAAAAAGACAAAAAAAAAAAACCAAAAAACAAAAAAACCTGATTAGATCATAGGGAAGTATCTATCTGACAGTATTGTAATTGATAAGGTAAAGGCTTAGATCTCTGGGGTGTAGGGAATTAGGAGATATGCACTGTAAACAAAGTTAATAGTTTTATTTGTGGGATTCCCAGAAAATGTCTGGGAGAGGAAGGAGGTCTTAAGCAAGATTTTAAACATTCAGGCCTTAAGCCTGTTGCTCTATTTTATCCTAAAAAAAATCTATATATTAAAGGAGTATTATCTTGATGTTAGGAACCCTGGAGGCAAACACTGTTAATTGTGCTGGAGTTCCTGCTTCTCAAGTAGCTAGAGGCTTCAACTAGACTTTGCTGAGTGTCCCCCTTGCTTTCTATGTCCTCATGATTGTCTCTGTCTTTCTATCACGCCTCAGGATCAAAGACAAAACCTGTGTAACTCATTTTGCAGATGAGGAAACAGCTTCAAAGAAGGGAAATCATACAGCTATAGCTTTAGATTTTCCTACTCCCCAAGACAAGGTCTCATGTAGTGCAGGCTGACCTAAAGCTCAATATGTAGCTGAGGATGACGACCTTGAATTCCTGATTCCTTTCTCTGCTTTCCCAGTGCTGGGGTTACAGGCATGTGCCACCACCCTCAGCAAGAGACCAAGGCAAGCGATCTCTATGAGATCAAGGCCATCTTGGAAACATAGCTAGTTTCAGGATAGCTGGAGCTACAGAGAAACTCTGTCTCCAAAAAATCAACCAACCCCCCCACCCCAATCAAAAACCAAAACCAAAGCTGGGTGTGGTGGTGCACGCCTTTAATCCCAGCACTTGGGAGGCAGAGGCAGGCAGATCTTTGTGAGTTCAAGGCCAGCCTGGTCTACAGAGTGAGTTCCAGGACAGCTGGAGCTACAGGGAGACCTTGTCTCGAAAAGACCAAAAAAACCCCCCAAAAAACAAAAAACAAAAACCAAGACAACTAACAACAAAACACAAACAAATAAAACTGAGCTACATCCCCAGCTCTCCAGCCTCAGGTCTTAAGTTGTCTCTGAATCCAGAACTCTGGCTCTGTGAAGCCTTGTAGATTGTCTTCACTAACAAACAGCTTTCCAAGCCTTCCCCTGTCCATGGCAATTAAAAGTGGAACAAATCCAGGAAAAAGAGGGACAGCAGCATGACTAAGTGTTCTGCAGGGAAAGCCAGGAAGGGACAGGTGGCATGTGGACCACTGGGGTGTCTTTCCTGACTACTTTAAGCTCTGAAATGGGCTTCCTCTCTCCTGTCCCTCTTCTCCTCCTCCTCTTCCTCTTTTTCCCTCTCCCCCTTTCCCTTCCCCGCCCCCCTCCCCCTTTTCTTCCTTTTTTGTTCTTTAAGACAGGGTCTCATGTAGCTTAGGCTATTCTCAAACTCACTATGTAGCCAAGGATGACCTTAAACTCCTAATCCTCCCACAAGCATGTGGCACCATATCCATATCTTCCCCTCTCTCTTCAAAGAATCCTGGGAACCTCCTTCCTGTGTGTGGAGCAAGCTCCTTCAGGTGGCCAGCCTTTGCTTTAGCAGGGCTGGGTCCTTTCCTGGCTGACCTGGCTGTCCTAGGCAGAAGTGAAAAATGAAAGTGGCTTGCGGTTTATTAACCACTGTTCCTGTATTCTGATTTTTTTAAGTCAAGCCAAGATCAGGGTGAGTTCTGACTCAAGGAACCTCAGAGCAGAGCCACACAGCATGCAAGAATGAGGAAATGGCCTGGCCAGGGTTTGTTGCCTTGACCAAGAAAGCTTCTTGGAGAGCCATCAAGTACCTATTTTGGATCTCCCTGAATCTTTACAACATCCTGGGGGGGGGCGGGGTACGCCTTTGGTCATCCTGGAGGAATGAAGATATAACAGAGATATTGTACTCCTCCCTTCAGCCATTGAACTATTGAGACAATAGACCCCAAGAAATTCTAAGCTCCCCAGGGGACTCATTCTGGGAGAAGGAAGGAGTCAGGATTTCACACAGTTCTGACAACTTAGCAGACCATCTTTCAAGATAGACCAGTGCCAGGCAAGGTGGCACATGCCTTTAATCCCAGCACTTGGGAGGCAGAGGATCTCTGTGAGTTCAAGGCCAGCCTGGTCTACATAGCAAGCTCCAGGCCAGCTGGGACTAAAGGGAGACCCTGTCTCAAAAAAGACCAAAAAATAAAAATAAATAAATAAAAATAAATAAATAAAATAAAAGGAGAGAGAGACCGGAGCTTAGATAATAATGGGTGGGACCTCTCCTTGAACTGAACTACTTATATGTAATCTCTTGCCCTCTATTTAAACTAAACTTCTTGCCAGGACACAGAAGATGGACTTGAAGAATTTACTGCACCTCTTTGTTCCACTTCTCAATCTGGTCATGTATTGAATCAATCTCCTTTTTCTGCTTTTTGTTGTTACTTTGTCTCCTTATTTGGCCAAGCCCAGTTTGTTAGAGATGCCAGGGCCCAGGCTCTAGCCCCCAACTCCTTATAGAATCTACTATTTTCCGGGGCTGGAGAGATGGCCTAGTGGTTAAGAGCACTGACTGCTCTTGCAGAGGACCCGGGTTCGATCCCCAGCATCCACATGGCGGCTGTCTTTAACTCCAGTTCCAGGGGAATCCGACACCCTCTTCTGACCTCCTCGGCATTGCACGACACGGGTGCACAGACCTGCATGCAGACAGTACATTCATACACATACGAAATTAAAATAAAATAAAATAAAAAAAAGAACCTACTATTTTCCAGTGGAGATTTGGATATTGAGGCCCAGGTGACCTTGACTGAAACAATGTGACAGTACCTGCTCATTTGAGTGTTTTCCTTGGCTGAGTTGCTTTCTGCTTGCCCTGCCTTTGCTGGGCATTCTAAATTCTCATTCTAAATTCTAAAGAAAAAATTCACCTAAATGATTAAGATGGTAAGGTCTAAGCAATCTTGAGATTTACATCAGAATGTGTAATACCTTTCCTTTTTTGATTCTGTGCATCAGCTAACAAAAATCATGTAAATTTCTGTGATGTTTAACTTGTAGAAAAGTGGAATATTTGTTACTTGCCTCAGGAGGTCTGCCCACTGCCACCTCTCCTTTCCTTCCCCTCCCTATAAAAGCCCTTGGTTAGACTTGGGAGATAGCTCAGTCTGAAAAGTGCTTACGTCTGGTTTGGTGGGGTGTGCCTTTAATCCCAGCACTCCGGAGGCAGAGGCAGGCAGATCTCTGTGAATTCAAGGCCAGCCTGGTCTACAGAGCAAGCTCCAGGCCAGCTGGGACTAAAAGGGGACCCTGTCTCAAAAATACAAAAATACAAAAAAAGAAAGAAAGAAAGAAAAGTGCTTACTGTATGAATAATAGATTCTGATCCCTAGAACCCTTATACAAAGTCAGGCTTGGTGGCGTATACCTGTAATCCCAGCACCGGGAAGGCACAGGGGATTCCTAGGGATTTTCAGGTCAGCCAGTTCCTTCCCATCAAGTCCCTTCCTCTAGTGTTGGCCTTCAGCATCAAGAAGTAGGACCTGGGTCCAGTTATAGCAAGCTGCTGAGGGAAGAAATATTTTTGATCCATATTTCTCTAAAGTGTACATTTTTTTCTGGGTTTTTTTTTTTTTTTGAGGCAGGGTCTCAAAAAATAGAAAGAAAGAAAGAAAGGAAAGAAAGAAAGAAAGAAAGAAAGAAAGAAAGAAAGAAAGAAAGAAAGAAAGAAAGAAAAACAAACCCCTGTAGACAGGAAGCTGAGTGTGATGATACAAGCTCATAAATCCCAGTACTAGGAAAGCTGAGGGTAGAGAATCCTGAGTTTGAGCACACCTTCAGCTATATCTCAAAAACAAATGAACAAACAAACATAGATCAAGATGATCTGGGACCAGATGACTTGAATTGGATCCTTGGTTCCTGGCTTAGTGATCTTGGGGCAATCATTAATTTCCTTCATGCTCAGTTTTCTTCTCTGTATAATGGTCATAGAATTACTTCAGCTCTTATAGAATCTTTATATTTCTGAAGCTTGCCTAGTGACAAGAATCATCTTGGATACTAGTTATAAAACTCAGATTCCCCTACTGCACCCCACCCATCCAGTACTGGAGACAGAATCTGGGCCTCACCAGTGCTAGGCAAGTCTTCTAACACTGAGCTACATATCAATCTATTAAAGCAAAACATTGGTTATAAGTGTAGAAGAATTAAAAATAACTTTGTTTTTTGGTCTTTTCAAGACAGGGTCTCCCTGTAGCCCCAGCTGGCCTGGAACTTGCTATGTAGACCAGGCTGGCCTTGAACTCCCAGAGATCTGCCTGCCTCCTGCCTCCTGAGTGCTGGGATTAAAGGAGTGCACCACCATACCTCGTGAGAAATAGCTTATATAATATATATTATATATCTATCTATATTATAATATGTGTGTGTGTGTGTGTGTGTGTGTGTAAAGGATTGAGAAACATGGACCTAGTGTAGGGGACCTTGGTTAAAAATGCAAATTCTCAGGCCAGGTGTGGAGGTGTACATCTTTAAGCCAGCATGTGGGAGGCAGAAGCAGGTGGATCTGTGAGTTAAAAGCCAGTTTGATCTACATAGTGAGTTCTAGGCTAGCCAGGGGTATATAGTAAGACCCTGTCTCAAAAAAATTTAAAACAAAGACAAAACAAAAAAGTGTAAGTGACTTTCAAGAAGGTAAAGTATTTTCCTCAGGAGGAAGCAGGCTAAACAATAGCAAAGATCACTAATTACCAAGCACTTAATAGTGCCTCTGACTATTTGCTATTTGTATAGCCTGTAATTTTTTTTTTTTTTTTTGGTCTTTTCGAGACAGGGTCTCCCTGTAGCCCCAGCTGTCCTGGAATTCACAGTGTAGACCAGGCTGGACTTGAACTCACAAAGATCCGCCTGCTTCTGCCTCCCGAGTGTTAGGAGTAAAGGCTTGCGCCACCACGCCCGGCAGCCTATAATTCCTACAAATATTTCTATGAAACAGGTTGAGAATGGACTCAGAAGAGACTGCCTGGGTTCTTATCCTGCATGTATCTAAATTTATCTAACAGCAAAGCGTGGCTAATAATGATATTTTTTTCTCATTGTTTTGTTGGTGTGGATTAAGGGAGCATGGCTTTTATATATATAATAATATATATATATATATATATATATATATATTATATATAAATTTGTATTTATTTATTTTTTATGTGTATGAATGTACTGTCTTGCATGTAGGTTTGTGCACCGTGGTCGTGCAATGCTGCGGAGGTCAGAAGAGGGTGTCGGATTCCTCTTGGAACTGGAGTTAAAGACGGTTTTTTAGCCACCATGTGGGGTGCTGGTAAATCCAACCTGGGTCCTCTGCAAGAGCAGTGGGCGCTTTAACTGCTAGGGCATCTCTCCAGCCCTGGAGCATGCTTTTCAACTTTTGTCATCTTGAAGAATGCCCATCAAAAAGTGGAGAAAGGAGGATTTGAAACCATAAGATGTAACTTCAGAAAGACTGAACTGATGAACTAGTGATTTCCCAATTGTGATTCCAGCTGTCAGATAGCATCACATCAGAGAACTTGTTAGAAATGCAGTTATTGAACAAGGCAGGTCCCACCTCACCTGGAGGAGAGGACAACTCGGATTTAGCGCGCAGAGCCTGCTGGGGCCTGTAGTCCAGACTTCTCCTGAGGATCCGCGCCTGCGCACTGGCCGCGAACTCGCTCTAGTCGCTGTGGTCGGGACTCGGGACCGGCTGCCATCTTAGTCGAGGGACTGAGGAGTCGTCGCCGCCCCGAGTCCCGGTAAACACCCGAGGGCGGTCTGGGGGCAGTTGTGGGGTTAGGCGGGAGTCTGGATGGAAATGCCCGGGGATTCCGCGGGGTGCGGGAGTGCGGCGCGCGCGCTGGGACCTGGCGCGGTGGCTGCTCTTCTTTCGGCTGGTGTCCGTGGGGGGCGCCGGGAGCCCCGGGAGCCCCGAGCCGGGCGGCGGATGGGTCCGCGGCACTCAGGAGCTACCTTTTGTCCGGCCTGGGCGCCCCAAGCCGGCGACCTCGCGAGCCCCAAGTTGGGAGCGGGCCGCGACGCGGCGGACGTGGGCAGGGTCCAGCCCCGCGCCCCGCCACGGCTCTCGGGGACTCGGCTCGGCGGCCTGGCCTAGGGCGCGGGGCCGAGTGGCAGCAGCCCGCCCGCGCGACGTGGCCCTCAGAGGGGCGGCGGCCTGGGCCACCTGCTACCTGGCAGGCTCTCCCGAGACTTTTGCAAGCCCCCACTCGTGGGGAGGGCCCAGCCGAGTGGCTGCCTCCCCTCGTGTCGTTTGCTCCCCTCCTCCCTCCATTGACCCCACTCATGGTGGTCCCGGCGCAGGCCACCGCCGCCTCGCCGACTTTTGCAGACGTGGAGCTGTCACAGTCTTTCCTACCAAGAGCGTACTTTTCTTTGCCAAAGCAAAAAAGTAGCGGTGAACGTATTTGAAGGGTCGAAGTCTCATGTGGACAGGACTTTTAAATAAAAGACTCAAGTTTCAGACTGGTTCTGGGCTGCGTCTTAAAAACATTAAAAGAAAACAACATATAAGGGTCACGTGCACCCGAAGTAGGCTTTGGGCCCAAAGTTAATGTAACCAGGTGAATTGCAAGGCATCTGAACTCGGGACTCCCCATTAACTTTATTTTTTGGTTGTATTAGAATCCTGCTTCTGTTGAGTTTTCCGCTACTATTCAACAGCAGCAGAAAACTTGTTCTGAAAGGAGGAATGGGGAGAAAGAGTGAATCATTTTCTCCTTAAAATTAAACAGAACACAAGTAGCCCAACCTATGGTTGCATTCTTAAGTTCAGTGCACCTAGTGTATCTATAGCTATTCTGCAAATGGAGATGTTAAGAAAGTAGGGAAGGGGCCTGGAGAGATGGCTCAATTCTTAAGAACACTGCTGTCTTGCAGAGGACCTTGCTTTGGTTCCTAGCACCTATATGGTGGCTAACAACGGTCCAGAACTCCAGTTCCAGGGGATCTGACACCTTTTTCTGCCCTCCAATGGGTTTGCTCATATGTGGTCACTTACATACTTGTAGGCAAAACACTCATAATACATTTTTTTAAGTAGGTAAAGATGGTATAAGTTCACAGATTGGCAAAAGGCTTAGTTCTGTATCTGAAGTAAAATTGTAATTTTTTCTTCCAAATCTGATGAGATCCAGCCCTATATATTTACAGGTCTACTTAAGGTTCAGTTGCTTCCATTTTTCAGATGTAGACAAGAAGGTGGGAATTCTCTTTTGAACAGTATTTTTTTGTATGCACCTTCAAAAGGAATTCAATCATCAGCATACAAGCCAACAAGAATATGAAAGCAAAAGCAAGTGCTTAACACTTCATTGTATTCAACAGTAATGAAGTCTACATTCTTTAAAAAAAAAAAAACAACCCTTTATATTCATAGAGAGAAAGAGACAAACTTGTGGTTCCCAAAATTTACTGTTATTTTGAGCTTTTTATTATTTTTGTTGTTTACTATTTTGAACAAGGTCTTGCTATGTACTCTANAGCACTCCAATGAGCACAGTCCAGCATGAAATACATGATATTCCTGCTCGGCCTGAATACTCCAATGATAAGGTAGGTGTCACCACATCTGGTTGCCCTACATGTTTTTTTTTTGAAACTCGAAGGTACTTTAAAGTACTTTTACTTACTTTTGAAAGAAATCATTATCATTATCTTTTCTTGGTATCAGAATTTCAATTGCATATGATCACAGTGTCAGTTTCATTTGATTAAAATCCAAAATCCAAATGGAATATAAATTTTATTTATTTATTTTTTATGTGTATGAATGTACTGTCTTGCATGTAGGTTTGTGCACCCGTGTCGTGCAATGCTGCGGAGGTCAGAAGAGGGTGTCGGATTCCTCTGGAACTGGAGTTAAAGACGGTTTTCAGCCACCATGTGGGTGCTGGGAATCCAACCTGGGTCCTCTGCAAGAGCAGTGGGCGCTCTTAACTGCTAGGCCATCTCTCCAGCCCTGGGAGCATGCTTTTCAACTTTTGTCATCTTAAGAATGCCCATCAAAAAGTGGAGAAAGGAGGATTTGAAACCATAAGTGTAACTTCAGAAAGACTGAACTATGAACTAGTGATTTCCCAATTGTGATTCCAGCTGTCAGTAGCATCACATCAGAGAACTTGTTAGAAATGCAAGTTATTGAACAAGGCAAGGTCCCACCTCACCTGGAGGAGAGGACAACTCGGATTTAGCGCGCAGAGCCTGCTGGGGCCTGTAGTCCAGACTTCTCCTGAGGATCCGCGCCTGCGCACTGGCCGCGAACTCGCTCTAGTCGCTGTGGTCGGGACTCGGGACCGGCTGCCATCTTAGTCGAGGGACTGAGGAGTCGTCGCCGCCCCGAGTCCCGGTAAACACCCGAGGGCGGTCTGGGGGCAGTTGTGGGGTTAGGCGGGAGTCTGGATGGAAATGCCCGGGGATTCCGCGGGGTGCGGGAGTGCGGCGCGCGCGCTGGGACCTGGCGCGGTGGCTGCTCTTCTTTCGGCTGGTGTCCGTGGGGGGCGCCGGGAGCCCCGGGAGCCCCGAGCCGGGCGGCGGATGGGTCCGCGGCACTCAGGAGCTACCTTTTGTCCGGCCTGGGCGCCCCAAGCCGGCGACCTCGCGAGCCCCAAGTTGGGAGCGGGCCGCGACGCGGCGGACGTGGGCAGGGTCCAGCCCCGCGCCCCGCCACGGCTCTCGGGGACTCGGCTCGGCGGCCTGGCCTAGGGCGCGGGGCCGAGTGGCAGCAGCCCGCCCGCGCGACGTGGCCCTCAGAGGGGCGGCGGCCTGGGCCACCTGCTACCTGGCAGGCTCTCCCGAGACTTTTGCAAGCCCCCACTCGTGGGGAGGGCCCAGCCGAGTGGCTGCCTCCCCTCGTGTCGTTTGCTCCCCTCCTCCCTCCATTGACCCCACTCATGGTGGTCCCGGCGCAGGCCACCGCCGCCTCGCCGACTTTTGCAGACGTGGAGCTGTCACAGTCTTTCCTACCAAGAGCGTACTTTTCTTTGTCAAAGCAAAAAAGTAGCGGTGAACGTATTTGAAGGGTCGAAGTCTCATGTGGACAGGACTTTTAAATAAAAGACTCAAGTTTTCAGACTGGTTCTGGGCTGCGTCTTAAAACATTAAAAGAAAACAAACATATAAGGGTCAGTGCACCCGAAGTAGGCTTTGGGCCCAAAGTTAGATGTAACCAGGTGAATTTGCAAGGCATCTGAAACTCGGGACTCCCCATTAACTTATTATTTTTTGGTTGTATTAGAATCCTGCTTCTGTTGAGTTTTCCGCTACTATTCAACAGCAGCAGAAAACTTGTTCTGAAAGGAGGAATGGGGAGAAAAGAGTGAACTATTTTTTCTTAAAAATTACAGAACACAAGTTAGCCACCTATGGTTGCATTCTTAAGTTCAGTGCACCTAGTGTATCTATAGCTATTCTGCAAATGGAGATGTTAAGAAAGTAGGGAAGGGGCCTGGAGAGATGGCTCAATTCTTAAGAACACTGCTCTTGCAGAGGACCTTGCTTTGGTTCCTAGCACCTATATGGTGGCTAACAACGGTCCAGAACTCCAGTTCCAGGGGATCTGACACCTTTTTCTGCCCTCCAATGGGTTTGCTCATATGTGGTCACTTACATACTTGTAGGCAAAACACTCATAATACATTTTTTTTAAGTAGGTAAAGATGGTATAAGTTCACAGAATTGGCAAAAGGCTTAGTTCTTATCTGAAGTAAAATTGTAATTTTTTTCTTCCAAATCTGATGAGATCCAGCCCTATATATTTACAGGTCTACTTAAGGTTCAGTTGCTTCCATTTTTCAGATGTAGACAAGAAGGTGGGAATTCTCTTTTGAACAGTATTTTTTTGTATGCACCTTCAAAAGGAATTCAATCATCAGCATACAAGCCAACAAGAATATGAAAGCAAAAGCAAGTGCTTAACACTTCATTGTATTCAACAGTAATGAAGTCTACATTCTTTAAAAAAAAAAAAACAACCCTTTATATTCATAGAGAGAAAGAGACAAACTTGTGGTTCCCAAAGTTTACTGTTATTTTGAGCTTTTTATTATTTTTGTTGTTACTATTTTGAAACAAGGTCTTGCTATGTAGCTCTACTGACTTGAAATTCACTATAGACAGACCCAGGCTAAGGTCAGCTTGTTTCTGTTCTCCTGCCTCTGCCTTCTGAGTATTAGGATGACGGGTAGATGCTTCCATGCTTGTCTCAGGAGAGATTCTTCCCTTTATTTATTTGTGTGTGTGAGTATATGTTTATGAATGTATGTGCCATGACATGTGTGTGGAGGTCAGAAGACAAGCGTCAATAGTTGGTTTCCTCCTTCTACATTGAAGGTTCCAAAGATTGAGCTCAGGTCATCAGCTTTCTGTACAGCAAGTACCTTTACCTGATAAGTCATCTTGCCAGCCCAGGAGAGAATTAAAAAAAAAAACAGAACAGCCCCCCCCCACCCCCCCAACACCCCCCACCCCCCCCCACCCCCCCGCCCCCCCCCCACCCCCGAGATAGGTCTCCCTTAGTCCCGACTGGCCTGGAACTCACTATGGAATTCCTCTGCCTCTACCTCCCAAGTAGTTGGGATTTTTTTTGGTTTTTGTCTTTTTGAACAGGTCTCCCGTTACCCCCAGCTGTCCTGGAACTCACTCTGATAGACCAGGCTGCTTGAACTCACAAAAATCCACTGTTCTGCCTCCCAAAGTGCTAGGATTAAAGTGTGCTCCCCCACCATCCCCGACTGTCGGGATTTTTTCTTTTTTTAATAATCTTCATTACATTATTACTATATTTTCTTTTTTTTTTTTATGAGTACTATATTTCTATCATTTCTACCCCTCTCCCCTCCAACTCCATTTGCTTTATTATGGTTACGTATTACATAGATATAATGTATATATATATTTATACACACTACTGAATCCATTTAATGGAGAGCTTTTTTTGTTTTNTTTCTTTTTTTTTTTTATGAGTACTATATTTCTATCATTTCTACCCCTCTCCCCTCCAACTCCATTTGCTTTATTATGGTTACGTATACAGATATGTATGTATATATATATTTATACACACCTACTGAATCCATTTAATGGAGAGCTTTTTTTGTTTTTGTTTTTGTTTTTATTTTTATTTTTTATTATTTATTCATTCATTCATTCATTTTTGGTATTTTTGAGACAGGGTCTCCCTGTAGCCCCAGCTGTCCTGGAACTCACTCTGTAGACCAGGCTGGCCTTGAACTCACAAAGATCCGCCTGCCTCTGCCTCCCAAGTGCTAGGATTAAAGGCGTGTGCCACCACGTCCGGCAATGGAGAGCTTTTAAAAATACTTTATTATTATCCGGGTATGATGGTGCATGCTTTTAATCCAGCACTTGAGAGGCAGAGGCAGGCAGATCTCTGAGTTCAAGTTCAGCCTGGTCTACAGAGTGAGCTCCAGGCAAGCTAGGACTAAAGGGAGACCCTGTCTCAAAAAAAATTATTATTGCCGGGCGTGGTGGCGCACCCCTTTAATCCTAGCACTTGGGAGGCAGAGGCAGGTGGATCTTTTCGAGTTCAAGGCCAGCCTGGTCTACAGAGTGAGTTCCAGGACAGCTGGGACTACAGGGAGACCCTGTCTCGAAAAGACCAAAACAAAACAAAAAAAAATTATTACTAATATTATTATTAGTCTTTGAGACAGGGTCTCCATGTAGCCAGCTGCAGCTGGCCTAGAACTCTGTGTAGACCAGCTGGCCTTGAAATCACATAGATTTGCCTGTCTCTGCCTCCTGGGTGCTGGGATTAAAGGTATGTGCCACCACACCCAGCTTATTATTTTTATTTTATGTACATGCATGTATTGCCAGCATGTGTGTAAGTGCACCTGTGTCCTGCAGTGCCCACAAAGATGAGAAGAGGGTATCAGATTTGCCTGGAACTGGAGTTACAGACATTTGTTAGATGCCATGTGGGTACCAGGACTAGAACCCAGGTCTTTGCAATAGCAGCCAGTGCTCTTAACTGCTGAGCCATCTCTGCAGCCCCTGGTAGTTCACATCTGTAATCCCAGCACTGGTGAGTTGGAAGTGGGAAGAGCAAGAATTTGAGGCCAAAAAGAGGAAACAACAACAAAAAAGTAGTGTCTCATTTCTGAGACTTGATTAGTAGTTCTAGGTTGTCTCTTAACCAACTGAAAAACATGCCTTAGGGGATGGAGAGATGGCTGTGCTGTTAAGGCAGCACAGGGCTGGAGAGATGGCTGTTAAGGGCTCTTGCAGAGAACCTGGGTTCAATTCTCAGCACCCACATGGCAGCTAAGAACTGTCTTAAACTCCAGTTCCAGGGCAGTCTGACACCCTCTTCTGACCTCCACAGCACTGCAGGACATGGGTGCCCCTACCTACATGCAGACAGTACATTCATACACATTAAAAAAAAATGCCTAGCTGGGAGTGGTGGAGCACGCCTTTGATCCTAGCACTGGGAGGCAGAGGCAGGAGGATCTTTGTGAGTTCAAGGCCAGCCTGGTCTACACACAGAGTGAGTTCCAGGGCAGCTGGGGCTACGGGGAGACCCTGTCTTAAAAAGACCAAGAAAAAAAAAAGCCTTAGGTAATGGGATATTCTTGGGAATAACTGAAACAATCAACAATGTGGACTAACCAAGGGCAGCTCAAAAAACTTCGAGATGGAGAGAAGTGGATATGACCAGGTGTGAGTGGGAATTTCTAGCTAGATGGCAGTATTCACCTGGGGACCTGAAGTTCCCTCTATATGCTGAGTAGGAATGTGACCCTGCAAAGGAAAGGGAAGGACTGGGCACAAAGAGGAAGTAATTTAAGGTCCTAAAGGTTGTGTGTAAATTCATATTTTAAGAGAAAGACTGTCAGCAAATAGGAGGCTGGGGGGAGGAGAGCATTACAGGGCCAGAAAGGTAGCAGGAGCTAATTATGTATGAAAAGTTCCAAGTTTAATGCTAACAATTTTGAACTTTATGTTAGAGGTAATTTATTTTTTATTTTACTTTATTTTATTTGCCTTTTTGAGACAGGATCTCCCTGTAGCTCCAGCTGTCTTGTAGACCAGGCTGGCCTTGAACTTACAGAGATCTGCTTGCCTCTGCCTTCTGAGTGCTGGGATTAAAGGCATGTGTCACCATGCTGGGCTGAGATAAAGTTTTTTGTTTTTTGTTTTTTTGTTTTTTTTTTTTTTTTGGTCTTTTCGAGACAGGGTCTCCCTGTAGCCCCAGCTGTCCTGGAACTCACTCTGTAGACCAGGCTGGCCTTGAACTCCCAAAGATCTGCCTGCCTCTGCCTCCCAAGTGCTAGGATTAAAGGTGTGTTAAACAGGGAAGTGATTTGAGTGCATAAAGTTAAAGAATGGGGCCTGGAGAGATGGCTCTATGGTTAAGAACACTAGCTGCTTTTGCAGAGGATCTGGGTTCAATTCCCAGCACCCACATGGTGGCTAACAACCATCTGTAACTCCAGTTCCAGGGGATCTGATGTCCTCTTCTGACCTCAGTGGGCAATGCACAGAAGTCATGCAGGCAATACACTACTTATACACATAAAAGTAAAGATAGCAAAAATAAATAAATGAAGATAGCAAATAAAAAATAGTTTTAAAAAGTCAAAGGATGAGAAAGAGTGCCAGTTTTAGAATTCTCCCTTAAAAGTGACAGCTTGCCAGGCATGTTGCTGCACACCTTTAATCCAAGCACTCAGGAGGCAGAGTCAGGCCGATTTCTTGAGTTCAAAGCCAGACCTGTCCACATATCGAGTTCCAGGCCAGCTAGGGCTACACAGAGACAAATAAGTAAGTAAGCAAATAAATAAATAAATGAATGAATAAATAAGTGACAAAACCTGACCTTGGAATTGGGAATGATCAATGGATTGGTTGTATCATTTTACTTTTTTGGGGGGGGGTCTTTTCAAGACAGGGTCCCGCTGTAGCCCCAGCCATCCTGGAACTTGCTATGTAGATCAGGCTGGCCTTGAACTCACAGAGATCCACCTGCCTCTGCCTCCTGAGTGCTGGGATTAAAGGCATGGGCCACCACACCTGGCTCATTTTACTTTTTTTAAAAAATTTTATTTATTTTTTATGTGTATGAATGTACTGTCTGCATGTAGGTCTGTGCACCTGTGTCGTGCAATGCCGCGGAGGTCAGAAGAGGGTATTGGATTCCCCTGGAACTGGAGTCAAAGACGGTTCTCAGCCGCCATGTGGGTGCTGGGGATCGAACCTGGGTCCTCTGTAAGAGCAGTTGGCACTCTTAACTGCTAGGCCATCTCTCCAGCCCTCATTTTACTTTTTTAAATTTTTAAAATTTTTTAAAAAATTTCTGTATGTGTATCAATGTACTGTCTGCATGCAGGTTTGTGCACCCGTGTTGTGCAATGCCGCGGAGGTCAGATGAGGGGTGTTTTAGGGTTACTCAGGTTAAATTTTTGTTTCTTTCCTTTGAAATTATACATTAGCAGTAGTATTAGATGAACTGTTTATTAGTATCTTTGAGAAATTAGATTGGGTACAATTTGGAAGAGAACTTGAATTATGGACTATAATTTATGGCACCAACATTAAAGATCCATGCTTGTGGGTTTTTGTGTGTGTGTGTGTGTGTGTGTGTGTGTGTGTGTGTGTGTGTTTTGTCTTTTTGAGACAGGGTCTCCCTGTAGCCCCAGCTGGCCTGGAACTCGCTCTGTAGACCAGACTGGCTTTGAACTCAGAGATCCACCTGCCTCTGCCCCCCTGAATGCTGGAATCAAAGGCGTGCACCACCACACCTGGTTTGATCCATGCTTGCTCAGTGGGTCTTTGTTCTAATATGCAGAAACTTGGTACTTGAGCTTTAGAGTTGGATTGTAGACTAACTTTGATTATAAATAGCTTCTGGGAGCGTTGTTAAGGATTATGGCCACTGTAGCTCACACCTGTAATCCCAGCTCTTAGGACTCTGGGGCAGGAGGATTGCCAGCCTGAACAATGTAGTGAATTCCAGGTCAGCCTGTGCTTCAAGTTGAGACCCTGTCTGTCTATCCTCCTACTCCTTCCCCAACAAAAGTGGGGTAGGGGAGGATTTTAGTTGTCTGAGTTCTCTGAGATGGTATGCTGTGATTGATTGTGATGTCTTAGTGAACAGTTATATAGTAGGCAGTATATGTGTGTGTGTGTGTGTGTGTGTGTGTGTGTGTTGTGTGTGTCGCAAAATTTTTACTATTCTTAGCCTGGCTCAGTCTCTTAGTTTTCTGGGTTTTTGTTGTGTTGCTTGTTTGTTTGCTTTTGTCTATAGCCTCAGTTGTCCTGGAACTCACTATGTAGACAGACAGACCCACTGGCCTCTGCTGGATTAGAGTGCTGGGTGGGATTAAAAGCATGTGCTACCTGCCTGGACCCCCCCCCCCAAGCTAGTTAAGAGTCAAAGCTAGAACTAGAACCAAGTTTTGCCAGTTGGGCATTCTCCAGTTTACCAAGGTGAATATATGTTTTTATTAAAGAGTATCTGGTGTGGGGCTGGAGAGATGGTTCAGTGGATGGAGCACTGGCTGCTCTTGCAGAGGACCCAAGTTTGGTTCCAAGACCCATAGCTAACAGCAGTCTAACTCTATCCAGTTCTAGGGGATCTTCTGGACTTTGTGGGCATTGCAGGCACATGGTACACTTACATACATGTAGGCAAAACACTCATTAAATAAATATTTCTAGCCCATGATACTTGAGTGTTTAGACAGTTAAATGAGGAATTTTATTAAATGATTTTTGTTTTAGTACTAATAGGAAATTGTCAGTAAAGACATGTTGATTTTTGTGGCTGTAAATGATACTGATTTTGAGCCAGTATAGATCAATAAGGGGATTCACAGAATTGAACTGCGAATTTCCCTGCCTGCGATGGTTGCCCTCAGCTAAAAATGTTAGGTTGCACACAGTAATAGCAGTGACCAGAAGCTGTCCTGGGCCTTGGTCTTCTCATGTCTGCAGTATTGTCCTTGGAAAGCTGCTGCCAGCTTAGCACTTTTGCTCCTTTTTAGAACTGATTATAAGAGCTCCAGGCCAGCTGGGACTATAGGGAGACCCTGTCTCAAAAAGACAAAAAAAACCCCAAACCAAACAAGAAAAACCTTGATTATACTTGGATCCTTAGAGTGCTTAGTTTTCCCCTCTCTTATCCCTAGGAGCCTCTCGGTAGTAGGGCTTGTCATTATGTTAACCCTTACAGAATGTGTGCTTATGTCCTGATTTTGCCACATGTGCTTGTCCTAGTGGGTTTTATCCCAAATCATGTATGAGTCATTTCTCTAGAACTTGCTCTTTTATCTTACCTACTCCAGAAAAGTAAAAGATCTAGCCCTTTTTTTTTTTTAATACTTTATGTTGGGGTTAATAATGACCTTGTTTTGTGAATTTCTCAAGGTCATCATAGATCTGCTTTGTTTAACCAGAGTAATTTGTTAATTGATCCTTCTTCCTCTTCAGGTAACATGCATTTCACAGTGGCCTTTTGTAAACAACGCCTTAACCCAAAGAAGTGACTCAACCAGTGAGAACTTCAGGTATGGTGACACTCCTGTGAGAGACATCTGGAGATAATAAGGTACAGAGGGCAAGTCCTGGACACATAACTGCTCTGGAGACTTGTAGGGGAGAGAACAGTGTTGATGCTGGCTGAATCAGTTGGCTGAAGGAATAGGCGATTTCTACTTGGCTCTGAAACCCAAAGCCTTCTCTGCGGGGTTAGCTCTTAAGCCACAGTGTCTTTTAATTTGAGTCCTCTGACTTTTCTATTTTCAAAGCTCACTTGCACATATACAAGCATGTTTTCCACCTGTGTTGTTTTGAAATATTTATCTCCTTAAAGGTGTCCAGACATATGCATCTATGTGCTTAAGAAGTCGAGAGGCAGCATGGGGTTAGAGAGATGGCTCAGTGGTTAAGAGCACTGGCTGTTCTTGCAGAGGATCTAGGTTTGACTCTCAGCACCCACATGACTGCTAACAACTGACCATAACTCCAGTTTCAGGGGATCTGATGCCCTTGTCTGGCCTCCTCAGGCATTGCACAACACAGGTGCACTTAAATACATGCAGGTAAAATGTTCGTACACATAAAATAAAGTTTTTTTTAAAAGGCAGCATGGTGTAGTAGGAAAAAAAAAACAATAACCAGTGTAACTTCTGGCAACTTATTTAGTGTTACTGGCTTCAGTTTACCTGTCTTATAGATATATTGATTCCTATCTGCCTCCTCGGCAATGTTTTGAGTACTAAGTGAAACACTACATATTAAATCTTCAGAAATGAAAATAAAAGGCTGGGGATGTAATTCTGTAGTTCAGTTGATAGAGTACTTTCTTTTTTTTTAATAATTTTATTTATTTATTTTTTATGTGTATGAATGTACTGTCTGCATGTAGGTTTGTGCACCCGTGTCGTGAAATGCTGCAGAGGTCAGAAGAGGGTCTCGGATTCCCCTGGAACTGGAGTTCTCCTGGAATTGGAGTTACAGACGGCTCTCAGCCGCCATGTGGGTGCTGGGGATCGAACCCGGGTCCTCTGCAAGAGCAGTCGGTGCTCTTAACCGCTAGGCTATCTCTCCAGCCCCTGATAGAGTACTTTCTAACATGCATGAAGCAGTTAATAAAGAGGGCAAAGAGGGCATAGTGGCACATGCTTGCCATCCCAGCACTCAGGAACCGGAGGCAGGAGAATCAGCAGTTCAAGGTCATCCTTGGCTACGTGGTGAGGTTAAGGCCAGCATTGGCTGTGCGAGACCTTGTCTGAAGAAAAAAGAAAAAAAAAAAAAGACAAAATATAATTAATTCATAGCTTAAGACATCTAGATCCATAAGATAAGAGAAAATTTCCATTATTACTACAAGGAAATCTTTAAAAGGTCATGAGAGACTAGAGATAGATTACTGGTTAAGAAAAACAAAACAAAGCATAAAAATCAAGTCATAAAGGACAAGAATAAAAGTGAATGAAGTCTGGTCGTGATGGTGCATGCCTTTAATCCCCAATCTCTGTAAGTTCAAGGCCAGCCTAGTCTACACAGTGAGTTCCAGGACAGCTGGGCTACAGGGAGACCCTGTCTCAAAAAGATTAAAAAAAAAGAAGAAAGGAAGGAAGGAAGGAAGAAAAGGAAGGGAAGGAAGGAAGGAATAAAGAAAGAAAGAAAAAGAAAGGAAAGGAAAGGAAAGGAAAGAAAGAAGAAAGAAAGAAAGAAAGAAAGAAAGAAAGAAAGAAAGAAAGAAAGAAAGAAAAAGAAAGAAAGAAAGAAAGAAAGAAAGAAAGAAAGAAAGAAAGAAAGAAAGAAAGAAAGAAAAAGAA
>VZQC01009337.1:358501-406143 GCA_009823505.1 Rhizomys pruinosus
GGGAGGGAAGGAAGAAGGGAAGGAGGGAAGGAAGGAAGGAAGGAAGGAAGGAAGGAAGGAAGGAAGGAAGGAAGGAAGGAAGGAAGGAAGGAAGGAAGGAGGAGGGCTGGAGAGATGGCCTAGTGGTTGAGAGCGCCTACTGCTCTTGCAGAGGACCGGGGTTTGATCCCCAGCACCCACATGGTGGCTGAGAACCATCTGTAACTCCAATTTCAGGAGAACTCCAGTTCCAGGGGAATCTGACGCCCTCTTCTGACCTCCGGCATTACACGACACGGGTGCACAAACCTACGTGCAGACAGTACATTCATACACATAGAGAAAAATAAATTAAAAATTTTTTTAAATATTTAAAAAAAATAAAAGAAAGAGGAAAAGATAGGAGGAAGGGAGGGAAAGGAAGGAAGGAAGGAAAAGGAAAGGAGTAAGGAAGGAAGGGAAAGAAAGCGCAAGAGAGAAAAAAAGGAAAGGAAGGAAGGGAGGGAGAGAGAAAGAAGGGGAGAGAGAAGGAAGGGAGGGAAGGAAGGAGGAAGGAAGGAGAGAAAGAAGGGGACCAACAAAACTCCAGTTCGTGTGTGTGTGTGTGTGTGTGTGTGTGTGTGTGTGTGTTTGTGTTTGAGACAGGGTCTCCCTGTAGCCCTAGCTGGCCTGGAACTCCCTTTGTAGACCAGGCTGGCCTTGAACTTGCAGAGATCTGCCTGCCTCTGCCTCCCAAGTTAATCCCAGATCTTGAGAGACAGGAAGATGGACCTCTGTGAGATCAAGTAAGGCCAACCTGGTCTACATAGTGAGTTCCAGGCCAGTTAGAGCTACAGAGACTCTGTCTCAAAGACCAAAAAAAGGAAAAAGAGGAGGTGGCAATGAGATAGCTCAGCAGGTAAAAGCTGAGTAATCCCCAGCATAGTAAGCAAAACAAAAACCAAATAATAATGGCACCTGAATTTCACAAAAAGTAAATTTTTTTTATAAATTTTTTATGTTTTAGAAATAAATTTTGTGAGTTATACTTTAATAAAGCTGGGGAAAAAGAAACATTAGAAGAAAATGAGTGCCTAAGTGCATGCCTGTAATCTCAGCACTTAAAAGATGGAGATGGGAAGATCAGGAGTTCAAGACCACCCCTATCTACATAGCAGGTTTGGGGCAGCCTGGACTATATAAGGCCTTGTCTCAAAAGAGACAAGAAGGAAATGCTAGGGCTGGTGGCATGTGCCTTTAATCCCAGAACTCAGGAGGTAGAGGTAGAGGTAGAGGCAGAATCTCCACTTAGTAAGTTCCAGCCTGGCAAAAAAAAATGGAGGTGGAGAAATGACTCATGGATTATAAGCACTGGGTGCTCTTGCAGAGCTTCCACTCAGGTATGGTTCCCAGCATCCACATAAGAGCCAATAATTTGCTGGGCGTGGTGGCGCATGCCTTTAATCCCAGCACTCGGGAGGGAGAGGCAAGCAGATCTCTGTGAGTTCAAGGCCAGCCTGGTCTACATAGTGAACTCCAGGGCAGCTGGGTCTAAAGGGAGACCCCCGGGCTTGGTGGCGCATGCCTTTAATCCTCGCACTCAGGAGGCAGAGGCCAGCAGATCTTGTGAGTTCTGGCCAGCCTGGTCTACAGGCGAGTTCCAGGACAGCTGGGGCTACAGGGAGGAGCACCCTGTCTCGAAAAAGACAAAAAAAATTTTAATTTTTTACTTTATGTGTAGTGCAGTGTACATTACATGTGGTAATGCCCCACATGTAGCAAACCTCAGAGACAAGAAAGGCTGTGGTCCCCTAGACTTGAATTAATGACAGTTGTCTAGCGCACTGTGGGTGTAGGATTTGAACCTGGGTCTTCTGCAAGAATCAGCCACACTCTTAGCCACCTAAGCCAATCTCTCCAGCTCTGTACCTTTTGAAGTTTTTTTTGTTTTTTGCCTTTTTGCACAGGGTCCTCCCTGTAGCCCGCGTGTCCTGGAAACTATCTGGCAGACCAGGCTGGCCTTGAACGCAACAGAAGATCACCCCTTGCCTCTGCTTTAAGGGTCTGTAGTCCACAGCAGGCGTGGTGCGCACGCCTTTAATCCTAGCACTTGGGACGTCAGAGACAGACGGATCGCTCTTGTGAAGTTTCAAGGCCACCTGGTCTACAAGGAAGTTCTAGGAAAGCGGGGCTACAGGGAGACCCTGTCTATCGACAAAGACCAAAAAAGAAGAAAACAAAAAAAAAAGAGTCTTAGGCCACAGCCCAGACGCTACAAGGAAACCGCTGTCTTGAAAGACAAAAAGAAAAGCCGGGGGCTTGGTGGTTGCACGCCTTTATCCTAGCACGTGGGAGGCAGGGCAGTTGGATTCTTTTGAGTTCAAGGCAGCCTGGTGTATAAGGGAGTTCCAAGGCATAGCTGGGGCTACAAGGGAGACCCTGTCTCCAAAAGACTAAAAAAAAAAAAAAAAGAAAAAAAAAGACAGGTCTTTTACTTGTGTAGCCCAGGCCAGGCTCACCTTGACACTGTATCCTCCAGCTTCCAAGTCAATCTAGACGTGGTTTAGCCCTGGTGGGATTCCAGAGCTGTGCCACTGTCTCACGTACGCCCCACCTAGTTATTCTTTTTGGTTGTGTTCCTACAGTCTCTAATACCTGTTACTGTATGCTAAGAGTGATCCTCGAGACTTTTGACTGCCTGTTTCTACCTACCTGTATTGTGGGATGTATGGCGACCCTAATTTGCGGTGGCGCCGGTTGTGCACACGCCATGAGTCCTATGCACTTGGGATGTGAGAGGCCAGGGCAATCTGTTTGGAGGTTCAAGGTCCAGCTCTGGTCACAGGTCAGTTTCCAGGATAGTGGGTGCTTAAGCGGAGACTTGGTCCGAAAAGACCAAAAAAAAAAAACCAAACAAAACCAAAAGTGAGATACGCTAAGCTTGTACAACAATATATATATTATTAAAAAAAAAGGTAAACCATATGGGGGTAGCAGGTCAGCTATAAGTTAAGAGACA
Organism: Rhizomys pruinosus; assembly: GCA_009823505.1. Taxonomy (NCBI): domain Eukaryota; kingdom Metazoa; phylum Chordata; class Mammalia; order Rodentia; family Spalacidae; genus Rhizomys; species Rhizomys pruinosus. The sequence goes on from VZQC01009337.1 coordinate 361,479, forward strand.
CTGGCTGCTCTTGTACAGAGGACCCAGTTTTGGTCCCAGCCACTCACATAGGCAGCTAACACGTTCCCATAACCTTTCCCAGTTTCATGGGTTTCCTCTGACCTCTTTCTGATAGTTGCAGACTATGCATTACATGGGTGCATTTATGGACATGTATCAATACACTCATACACATAAAAATATAATAAAGAGCTGGGCATAGGTGGAAGCCCACTTTCTCATCCCGAGCACTTGGGATGGCAGAGGGCAGGGGAAATTTTGTGGATGTTCCAAGGCCAGCCCTGGTCTTCATAGTGAGGTTCCAGGACAGCTGGAGGCACAGGGAGTCCGAGTGTCTTCAAAAAAAAAAAAAAATACACGAAAAAAAAGAATAATAAAAAAACACAGTTACCTACACTACCACCTGGGTTTATGCAGTACTGGGAATCCAACACCAAGACCTTATTATAACATGGTAGTACAAATTGCACACTGAAGTACATCTCCACGCTCCAAAGCTGAAATTTTTGTTTTTAACATAAAAAAAGTAGTAGGATGAAAAGGGCTGAGAGGGATGGGGCTTAGCAGTTACATAACCTATTTCTGCTCATCGTAGAAGATTATTGGGTTTGTTCTGACCCACATGGTAGCGTCACAAGTACCTGCGATAATCAAGTAAATCGTTACAACAAACAAAAAGGGTAGCGTGATGTATGCATTACTATTTAGGATGTGGTTTAGCTCTAGAATATGGTAAATGCATATTTTATAAGTATAGATATAATTTCATAAACAGTTGATTCAGAAATACGTATAAGAAAATTTTTTTTATTTTATTCTATTGCTTGTATGTGTATGAATGTCACTGTGTGCATGTGTAGTTTGGTGCACCCGTGGTTGCAGATGCTGCACGGTCGAAGAGTGGGGTGGATTTCCCTGGAACTGGGTCAAAGACATGTTCTGCCCAGTCCCAGTGGTGCTGGAATTGCCAACCCGGGGTCCTCTGCAAGAGCGTTGGCCACTCTTACCACTAGGGCCATCTCTCAACCACCCAAAGAATCAAACCTATGTTTTTGATTTAAAATAATTGAAGCCACGGGCTAGAGGGAGGCATTAGGGGTAGGAGCAATTGGCATGTTCCTTAAGAAGACCATAGTGCCAAATTCTAGAACCCAATGGCAGCTAACAGCAGCGTGCTAACCCAGTTCCATACGTATCCGAAGCCACTATCTGTCCTCGAGAGCAGTGCCTAGGACACAAGTGACACTTAACCATACATGTAGGCAATATCACTCCATACATAAAAAAAATAATTACCATTTACGTTTTGGTCCTTTGAGACATGTCTCCTGGTAGACTTCCCAGCCTAGCTTGGAACTTACTAGGTAGATCAGGCAGCCTTGCAATTGACAGACGATCCACCTAGACCTCTACCTCTTTAACGGTGGTACCCACTGGGCCCAGCAAAAAAAATTAAAAGTTTTAGAAAATTTAAAAATAGAATGAATAGAATGGAACAAAAAAAAAAACCATTCTATTTTATTACTTATTTATTTATTATTATTTATTATTTTTGTGGTGTTTCTCACGAGACGGGTTCTCTGTGACCCGCTCTGTCCTGGAACTCTGTAGCGACCTGGCGGCCTTGAAAACTCACAAGAGATCTCGTCTGCCTATGCCTCCCAAGTGCATAGGATAAAAGGGTGGGCCACCAGCCTGGACTGGTTACAACCACTTTACATCTAGTGGCTTGCGGAGGCAGAGGCAGGTGGAGTTCGTGAGTTCAAGCAGGGTCACACGAAGTTCAGGCTCACGGCTATAGTGAGATCTCTAAGGAAAAACATGGAGCTCAGAGAAAAATAAAAAAAATGTGTCTTCTGACCTCTGTGGCATTTGTATTGTTGCAGGGTGCACCACTTAGTACGTAGGCATAACCTCTACACTTGATAAAATCAAAAATGATACTAAAAAATTGCGAGGAGTGTTGTACGATACCTTTATCCTAGCACTTGGCTCGAGGCAGAGGCGAAGATAAGATCAACTCAAAAGCACACAAAACAGTTAAAATAAAAAAGAATAAAATATTTAAAAAACAAATACAATGGGGCTGAAGATGCTGGCGTTAGTGTTTAAAGAGACTTCTGCTCTTACAGAGGGCCAGGTTCAGTTCCCAGCACCCACCATGATCAAGCTGCTAACACCTGTCCGGTGAGCTTCATTCAGGGGATCATTATGCCTCTTCTGGCCTTCACATGAATGTGTGCACATATAGATCTTGTGTATATGCAGGCAAAAATATTGTATAAATAAAAAAAAAAAAAGCGGCTGGGACGAGAGGCTCAGCCATTTTAGTCTAACTCACCCCTTTAAGACACTGACTGCAGCAGGACGTGGTGGCGCACGCCTTAACACTAGCACTTTGGGAGCAGCCCAGAGACAGGCGGATTCTTGTGAGTTCAAGGCCAGCCTCGGTCTATGAAGAGAATTCCAGGACCAGCTGGGGCTACAGGGAACCCTGCTCCTCAAAAAAAGATAAAAACAAAAACAACAGACAAAAAAAGAACACGGCTGCTTTTTTTTTGCCGGGTGGGGCGGCACGCCTTTAAATCTAGCACTTGGGAGGCGGCAGGCGGATCTTTGTGAAGTTCAAGGCCAAGCTTTTTACCAAGGTGAGGTTCCCAGGACAGCTGGGGCTACAGGGAGACCCGGTCTCAAAAAGACCAAAAAAAAAAAAAAGAAACTCTTTTTTTTTTTTCTTTTTTTTTTTTTTTTTTCTTTTGTAGCCCCAGCTGTCCAGGATCTTCACTACTGTAACCAGGTGGCCTTGAACTCACAAAGATCCTCCTGCCTCTGCCTCCCAAGTGATAGGACAAAGGCGTGTCACCACCATGCCCGCTACACTGACTGTCTTACAAGCACCACAAGTTCATTCCGTAGCTACCCATATGGTGTGCTAAGAACCATCTTATGCCATGGGCTGGTAGCCCACGAGAAAAAAAAAAAAAAAAAAGAAGTAAACTGGCTTTTGGTGTATGTGTGTGTGTGTGTGTGTTTGTTTGGGTTTGGGGTTTTTTTTGGTTTTTTTGGGGGGGTCTTTTTGAGACAGGGTCTGCCACCCCAACTGGCCTGGAACTCCCTTTGTAGAGCAGCCTGGCCTCCCAAGTGCTGGGATTAAAGGCATGAGCCACCACACCTGGCTCCATTTTTTAAAAAATAATATTTTACTCTCCCCTCCCCTCAAAAAAGTCTTTCGTGTGCCAGCCTGGTTTATGGTGAGTTCCAGGACAGCTGGAGCTACAGGGAGATTAAAAAGACCAAAAGAAAAGAAAAAGAAAAAAAAGGTTAAAACCCATCCCAGCTGAAACCGAAATCAGCTGAAACTGAAATGAGGTGCTGGATGCCTCAGCACTCTCAAATACAAGTAGCTTCTGGTATTTGCCTTTTCCACAAATCAGACAGACCACTTCTCAAACAAGAAATCTGGAAATAATCCTTTCTCTCCCACTTAAAGATAGATGCAATTAGTCACCAAGTCTTGTCAATTCTATCTTTCAAACTTGGAGCTGGAGTGATGGTTCACTGGCTGCTCTTGCAGGAGATGCAGGTTTGATTCTTAGTACCTACATGGTACCTAACAACTGACCATAACTCCAGTTTCAGGGGCTCCAACACCGTCTTCTGACCTCCGAGGGTCATTGCACGACATGGGCGCATCTACCTACATGTAAGATACACATAAAATAATAAAATATTTTTAGAAATCTATCACACTTGATGGGCATAGTGGTCTACACTTTTAATCCTGGGGGAGGCAGAAGCAGGTGGATCTCCAGAATTTTATTTTGATTTTTAAGTTTTTTTTTTTTTATTATTTTTTAAAATTTATTTATTTGTGTATTAGTCAGTTTTCTGTTGCTGTGATAAAGCACCATGACCAAGGAACTTATAAAAGGAAGAGTTTATTTGAGCTTACGATTGGCGGTTCCAGGGAATTAGAGTCCATTGTGGCGGGAGGCGTGGTGGCTGGATCTGGAGCAGCAAACCGAGGGTCACATCTCGCAAAGAGTACAGGAAACAGAGAGCAACTGTAGACCAGGAGGCTTGTTAAAACTCACTAAGCCTGCCCCCAACAACGCACTTCCTCCAGCACAGCTACATCTTCTAAGACCTCCAAAAACAGTGCCACCAACATACTTCCTCTAGCGCAGCCACACCCTCCAAGACCTCCAAAAACAGCGCCACCAACTGGAGACAAATGTCTGAATACCTAGAGCCTATGGGGGACACTCATTCAAACCACCACAATGTGTATGAATGTACTGTCTGCATGTAGGTCTGTGCACCCATGTCGTTCAGTGCTGCGGAGGTCAGAAGAGGGTGTCAGGAACTGGAGTTACAGATGGTTCTCAGCTGCCACGTAGGTACTAGAGATCGAGCCCGGGTCCTCTGCAAGAGCAATCGGTGCTCTTAACCGCTAGGCCATCTCTCCAGCCCAATTTTTAAGTTTTTATATTATGTGTGTGAGTATATTGCCTGCATATGTGTAAGTGCACCTATGTCATACAATGCCCACAGAGTTCAGAAGAGGGCTTTGGATGCCCTAGAACTGGAGTTACAGACAGTTGTTAGCTGCCATGTGGGTGCTGGGAATCAGTCCTTTCCAAGAGCAGCCAGTGCTCTTAACTGCTGAGCTGTCTCTATACCCCCTTTGGGAATCTTTTTTAAAAATTACATTTATTTGTGTGTGTGGGGGCATGTGGTATGGTACATGTGATCAGAGAATAACATTTCGGAATTTTCTCCTAGGGATTGAACTCAGGCTGCCAGGCTTGTGCAGCAAGTGTTTTACCAGTTGAGCCAGCTCTCCAGCCCCATGAATTTGAACTTCTGATCTTCCTGCCTCCTCCCAAGTGTTAGGATTATTCCATGTGCGCCACCATACCTGTTTCTATGTGGTACTGGGGATTGCATGCTAGGCAGGCACTCTACCAAGTGAGCTGCGTTCCCATCTCCTTTTTTTATGAGATAGGTCTCACTGTGAAGTCCAGGCTGGCTTGGACTTCACAGTGAGACCTATCTCATAAAAAGTAGCCTCTAATGTGCTGTGATTGAAGACTTGTACCACCATACTTTACTTTTTAAGTGAAGTTTTTTTAAGTTGTGTGTGTGTATGTGTGTGTACTGGGCCCCCCCACTTTTTTTTTTTTTTTTTAGCTCCAGCTGCCCTGGAAATTGCTATGTAGACCAAGTTTTCTTCAATCTCGCCAGAGATCTGCCTACCTCTGCCTCTTAAGTGCTGAGATTAAAGGTGTGTATCACCATGTCTGGCTGTACTTTTGAAGGTTTTTTTTTTAGCCAGGCTTGGTGGCGCATGCCTTTAATCCTAGCACTCAGGAGGCAGAGGCAGGCAGATCTTTGTGAGTTCTAGGCCAGCCTGGTCTACAGAGCGAGTTCCAGGACAGCTGGGGCTACAGGGAGACCCTGTCTCGAAAAGACAAAAAAAAAATTTAATTTTTTACTTTATGTGTATGCATGTAAGTGTACCTGTGTTGTGTAGTATACTCAGAGAGCAGGAAAGGTGTTGGATCCCCTAGGACTGGAATTATGGACAGTTGTTAGCTGCATGTGAGTAGTAGGATTTGAACCTGGGTCTTCTGCAAGAACAGCCAACACTCTTAGCCACTAAGCCATCTCTCCAGCTCTGTACTTTTGAAGTTTTTTTTTTTTTTTGCCTTTTTGACAGGGTCTCCCTGTAGCCCCAGCTGTCCTGGAACTCACTCTGTAGACCAGGCTGGCCTTGAACTCACAAAGATCCACCTGCCTCTGCTTTAAGAGTCTTAGGCCACAGCCAGGCGTGGTGGCGCACGCCTTTAATCCTAGCACTTGGGAGTCAGAGACAGACGGATCTTTGTGAGTTCAAGGCCAACCTGGTCTACAAGGCAAGTTCTAGGACAGCTGGGGCTACAGGGAGACCCTGTCTCGAAAAGACCATAAAAAAAAAAAAAAAAAAAAAAAAAAGACAGTCTTTACTTTGTAGCCCAGGCCAACCTTGAACTTGAAATCCTCCAGCTTCAATCATCTCTAGAGTGGTAGAATGTGGGATTCCAGATCTGTGCCACTGTACTCAGTAGCCCCACTAGTTATTCTTTTTGGTTGTTGTTCATGACAGTCTCATATAACTGTCTGTATAGCTAAAGATGTCCTTGAACTTTTGATCCTCCTGTTTCTACATCCTGTATTTTGGGATTATAAGAGTATACCTAATCTTAGCCGGGCGTGGTGGCACACGCCTGTAATCCTAGCACTTGGGAGGCAGAGGCAGGCAATCTTTTTGAGTTCAAGTCCAGCCTGGTCTACAGAGTCAGTTCCAGGATAGCTGGGGCTACAGGGAGACTCTGTCTCGAAAAGACCAAAAAAACCAAACAAACAAAAATGAGTATACCTAATCTTGTACAAAATATATATATATAAAAAAAAAGTATACCATTATGGGGGTAGAGGTCAGCATAAAGTAAGAGCACTGGCTGCTCTTACAGAGGACCCAGGTTTGGTTCCCAGCACTCACATGGCAGCTAACAACTGTCCATAACTCCAGTTTCAGGGTGTCTCATGCCCTCTTCTGATCTCTGCAGACCTTGCATTACATGGGTGCATTTATGTACATGTAGTCAATACACTCATACACATAAAAAATATAATAAAGAGCTGGGCGTGGTGGCAAGCACCTTTAATCCCAGCACTTGGGAGGCAGAGGCAGGGGAATTTTTGTGAGTTCAAGGCCAGCCTGGTCTTCATAGTGAGTTCCAGGACAGCTGGAGCTACAGGGAGATCCTGTCTCAAAAAAAAAAAAAAAAACAATAAAAAAAAAAAAAGAGTATACCATCACACCTGGTTTATGCAGTACTGGGAATCCAACCCAAGACCTTATTATACATGGTAGACAAATTGCCAACTGAAGTACATCTCCAGCCCAAGCTGAAATTTTGTTTTTAACATAAAAAAAGTAGTAGATGAAAAGGGACTGGAGAGATGGCTTAGCAGTTAATAATATTTGCTGCTCCTGTAGAAGATTCTGGTTTGGTTCCCTGCACCCACATGGTAGCTCACAAGTACCTGCGAAACTAAGTAAATGTTACAACAAACAAAAAAGGTAGGTGAATTATGCATTTACTATTTAGGCTGGTTTAGCCTAAATAGTAAATGCATATTTTATAATATAGATATATTTCAAAACATTTGTATATAATACCTACTTAAAAAATTTTTTTTTATTTATTCTTGTATGTGTATGAATGTACTGTCTGCATGTAGGTTTGTGCACCCGTGTCGTGCAATGCTGCAGAGGTCAGAAGAGGGTGTTGGATTTCCCTGGAACTGGAGTCAAAGACAGTTCTCAGTCGCCATGTGGGTGCTGGGAATTGAACCCGGGTCCTCTGCAAGAGCAGTTGGCACTCTTAACCACTAGGCCATCTCTCCAACCCCAATAAATACCTATTTTTTGAAAATAATTGAAGCCAGGCTAGAGGGATGCCTTAGGGGTTAGGAGCATTGGCTGTTCTTACAGAAGACCTAGGTGCAAATTCTAGCACCCACATGGCAGCTAACAGCAGTCAGTAACTCCAGTTCCATAGTATCCAAAGCCCTCTTCTGTCCTCTGAGAGCAGTGCATGACACAGTGCACTTAACATACATGTAGGCAATACACTCATACACATAAAAAAATAATTTAATTTATTTATTTTTGGTCCTTTTGAGACAGGTCTCCTTGTAGCCCCAGCTAGCTTGGAACTTACTATGTAGATCAGGCTGGCCTTGAATTGACAGAGATCCACCTGCCTCTACCTCTTAACGGTGGTACCACTGTGCCCAGCAAAAAAAATTAATAAGTTTTAGAAAATTTAAAAAATCAATTGAAGTCAGGAATGGTGGTTACACACCTTTATTTATTTATTTATTTATTTATGTATTTATTTATTTTTTGGTGTTTTCGAGACAGGGTCTCTCTGTAGCCCCAGCTGTCCTGGAACTCTGTAGACCTGGCTGGCCTTAAACTCACAAAGATCCGCCTGCCTATGCCTCCCAAGTGCTAGGACTAAAGGTGTGGGCCACCACGCCTGGCTGGTTACACACCTTTAATCCTAGTGCTTGGGAGGCAGAGACAGGTGGATGTCTGTGAGTTCAAGGCTAGCCTGGTCTACACAGCAAGTTCCAGGCCAGCCGGTGCTATATCATGAGACTCTCTAAAGAAAAACAAAATGAGCTAGAGATATGTGTCTTCTGACCTCTGGGCATTGTATGTCATGGGTGCACACTTAGATACATGTAGGCATAACGCTCATACACATAAAATAAAAATGATAAAAATAGCCAGGAGTGGTGTCGCATACTTTAATCCTAGCATTTGGGAGGCAGAGGCCGAGAGATCATCTCAAGAAGACAAAAAAGAAAAGTTATAAAAATAATAAAATATTTAAAAACAAAACAATGGGGGCTGAAGAGATGGCTTAGTGGTTAAGAGCATTTGCTGCTCTTACAGAGGGCCCAGGTTCAGTTCCCAGCACCCACATATCAGCTAACAACTGTCGGTAGCTTCAGTTGCAGGGGATCTTATGCCCTCTTCTGGCCTTCACATGAATTGTGCACATATAGTATTCTTGTGTATATGCAGGCAAAATACTTGTAAAATAAAAAAAAGGGCTGGAGAGATGGCTCAGCCATTTTAGTTCTTAACTCACCCAGTTAAGAACACTGACTGCAGCCAGGCGTGGTGGCGCACGCCTTTAATCCTAGCACTTGGGAGGCAGAGACAGGCGGATCTTTGTGAGTTCAAGGCCAGCCTGGTCTACAGAGTGAATTCCAGGACAGCTGGGGCTACAGGGAGACCCTGTCTCAAAAAAAGACAAAAAACAAACAAACAAAAAAAGAACACTGACTGCAGCCGGGCGTGGTGGCGCACGCCTTTAATCCTAGCACTTGGGAGGCAGAGGCAGGCGGATCTTTGTGAGTTCAAGGCCAGCCTGTTCTACAAGGTGAGTTCCAGGACAGCTGGGGCTACAGGGAGACCCTGTCTCAAAAAGACCAAAAAAAAAAAAAGAACTCCTTTTTTTTTTTTTGTCTTTTCGAGACAGGGTCTCCCTGTAGCCCCAGCTGTCCTGGAACTCACTCTGTAGACCAGGCTGGCCTTGAACTCACAAAGATCCTCCTGCCTCTGCCTCCCAAGTGCTAGGACTAAAGGCGTGCACCACCATGCCCGGCTACACTGACTGCTCTTACAGAGCACCCAAGTTCGATTCCTAGCACCCATATGGTGGCTAAGAGCCATCTTAGGCCTGGCTGGTACACGCGTTTAATCCCAGCACTCGGGAGGCAGAGGCAGGTAGATCTCTGTGAGTTCAAGGCCAGCCTGGTCTACATAGCCAGCTCTAGGCCAGCTGGGACTAAAGGGAGACCCTGTCTAAAAAAAAGAAAATAAAAATAAATAAAAATATTAAAGGTTTTACAGCCAGGCGTGGTGGAATATACCCACAATGTAGTAGTTATAGAAATTAATATTTCAAGCCGGGCGTGGTGACGCACGCCTTTAATCCTAGCACTTGGGAGGCAGAGGCAGGCAGATCTTTGTGAGTTCAAGGCCAGCCTGGTCTACAGAGTGAGTTCCAGGACAGCTGGGCTACAGGGAGACCCTGTCTCGAAAAGACCAAAAAAAAAAAAAAAAGAAATTAGTATTTCATTAGCTGGGCGTGGTGGCACATGCCTTTAATCCTAGCACTTGGGAGGCATATGCCTTTAATCCTAGCACATGGGAAGCAGAGGCAGGCGGATCTTTGTGAGTTCAAGGCCAGCCTGGTCTACAGAGCAAGTTCCAGGACAGCTGGGGCTACAGGGAGACCCTGTCTCGAAAAGACCAAAAAAAAAATTAGTATTTCATAATTAGAAAAAAAAATTGTGAAACATGGATTCAAAGTTTTCCTGAATGACTTGCTTCTAAGTTGAAGACGTTACTAACATGCACAATTATCCAACTAACAAAGGCATAATTCAACACATTTAATAAATACATTGGTGGGGGCATTAAGTAAGTGAGCCACAGCAAGAGGAAACTCTTTCCTATAGATTTCAGATACTGTGTTTGTTTGGTTTGAGACAGAATCTCACCATGTAGCCCCAGCTGGCCTGGAACTCCCTATGTAGACAAGGCTGATCTGGAACACTCCGAGATCCACCTGCCTTTTTGCCTAAGTGCTGAGTGTGCCACCCCGCCCTGTGTATCCTGGGACGACCAATGTGGAAAATACATGCAGGAAAGGGGTATGCAGGTTGAGGTTCAAATGCAGAGAGAGATTTTATTCCAACATGTCTGCTTAAATATCCATCATGACTCAATTCTCAGGGCCGAATGCTAAATCTTTTTGTCACTACACCCCACCCCATGGGTGTGGCCAGAGAGGTACCATTGGCTTAGAATCCAACCCATCCTAAGTTTTCCAACATCTCACCCTTTTAATTTTATTTTTTAAATTTTTCTGAGAGGCAGGGGAGCCATGGGTGAGGCTAACAACCCAAAGGAACCTGAGGTTTGACTAGCCAGCTGCTCAAGCCTGTGTTGAGTGCTAGGCAGTGGGGGACAGGTCAGACCTGAAACTTTATTTTCACCCTAAGGCCAATTAATATCCAAAAATCCCAACCATGAAGTAAGCTGATTGTCAAGCATAAGCAATGAATGTAAGTAACATTCATGTAAAACCAATTAGCAAGCATCTATGTCTAAATTTTGAAACAACACAAGGTTCCCATAAGTCCAATTGGAGAAGCTTGTATGCACAAACATGTTGATCAAATAAGAGTCCACTCTATATTGCTGTAGTCTCATGATTCATCCCAGTCTCTCCACAGCCCTTACATTCTACCATGCCTCCTCTTCAACAATTTGTTGCCTAGGCTTTGGGAAAGGGGCACAAATGGGTGAGAAGCAAAGCAGTCTATTTTCTCTGGAGATGTCATTTTGGACTCTATAGTCTGTTCAGGTTGTTCCCCTTCATGGATTGACAGCTTATTCAGGGTACCTTTTTAATCCTACTAACAAAGCACAAGCAATTAGATGTACAGGCACTTAAACAGGCATTTAAACAGTACTATTAAGGCAAGCTAAGCTGTGAGCATAGACACAGATGTGTGGATGGTATGCTAATCCACAAACTGTGGTTTCTCTATAAAAGATGACAAGTTCTTATTGTGGCTTATATCATCTCCTAACCACTAGAGGACATAAGCTTATGGCATCAGCCATGAATTATTCCTCCAAGGAAAGATCTAATAGCTAATTAGATTTGGGATATATATATATATACACACACACACACATGGCTGCCACTGTTGCACAGTATCTCCAGGCAGTTGAGGGGTAGCTGATACTTACAGAGGAATCTTGCTTGACTCAAAGAGACCAATATTTTGCTTTATTACATTAGTGGCCTTTGGTAACGCTCTCTAGCATTTCAGAGGCCAACTGTACATTAGCAAGCGATGTCTCAAAGAACTCCAGTTCCAGGGGAATCCGACACCCTCTTCTGACCTCCGAGGCATTGCACAACACAGGTACACAAACCTGTATGCAGACAGTACATTCATACACATACAGAAATAAATAAAATTTAAAAAAACCAAACATTTTTTTCATGCTTATACCAGGTGCTAGGATTAAAGGCGTGCGCCACCACACCTGGCTGTTAAAGAGACTTTTACCAATGGTCCTTAAAAAAGACAATTTATTGGAGCAAGTTTGTTTTGTTAGAACTTTAAGGCCTGTCAATTTTCCTAGAAATCCATCTATCTTGTTTCCAAAATGCTGAAATCAAAAGACTGTTACCTAAAATCAAATTTATTATTATTATTATTTTATTTTATTTTATTTTATTTTTTGGTCTTTTCGAGACAGGGTCTCCCTGTAGTCCCAGCTGTCCTGGAACTTGCTCAAGGCTGGCCTTGAACTCACAAAGATCCACCTGCCTCTGCCTCCCAAGTGCTAGGATTAAAGGCATGCGCCACCACACCCGGCATGGATGTTAATTTCTTTTTTTTTTTTTTTTGGATGTTAATTTCTAAAAATAAGTAAAGCACTAACAATTGTCTGTAAATGGAATGCATATTTTTAAATAAGCCAATAAATGTTAGTTATATGATATTACTGAAATAATTTAGAAAGTATGTCTCCACATTTTTCTTTCCTTTGCATTTCAGGAAGATATTGCAGTTTTTGCCTCTGGTTTTATTTTAGTTCCTTCTTTCTACAGTAGACATTCTGTCACATTTTTCTAGCATGATGGTAAATGTGCCTCAAAATGATATGAACATATTAAGAATCAGCCCTATTGGAGCTGGAGAGATGGCCTACCAGTTAAGAGCACCGACTGCTCTTGCAGAGGACCCGGGTTCGATCCCCAGCACCCACATGGCAGCCGAGAACCGTCCGTAACTCCAATTCCAGAACTCCAGTTCCAGGGGAATCCGACACCATCTTCTGACCTCCGCGGCATTGCACGACATGGGTGCACAAACCTATATGCAGACAGTACATCCATACACATAAATAAATAAATAAAATTTAAAAAGATATTTAAAAAAAGAATCAGCCCTATTTTAAGATTCTTTGTAATTGACAGGCTTATAATAGGTTATTTATATTTTTTTTTAGATTTAGATCCAAACTGATATTTTCATTGTTTCTAGTCAACAATGATTTACTAGGTAAAGTTGTAGATTACAAATTATTGTACTTGATTATGAAGGGTTTTCTTTTTTTTTTTTTTTTTTTTTTGTCCTTTTTTGAGACAGGGTCCCTGGGTGGCCTCAGCTAGCCTGGAGTTTGTTTGCTATGTAGACCAGATAGGCCTTGAACTTATATAGATCCAGCCTGTCTCTGCCTCCCAAGTGCTGAGATTAAAAGTTTATACCACCAAGCCAACTCAATTATGAAGGTTTTTAGAAAAAAAAAAAATTATATGCCACCATCCCTGTAAATGTTTGTAATCCTAGCACCTAGGAGACTGAAGCAGGAGGCTTTCAAATTTGAGGTCAGTCAAGACTACATATTGAGATCCCATCTTATAAAAAGAAATCACTTCAGGCCTTGGTGGCACATCTTTTTTAATCCAGCACTCAGGATTAGCAGGAGGTGGATCTCTGCTAGTTCCAGGCCAGATGGGCTATAAGGAGACCCTGTCTTTAAAAAAAAAACCAAAAAACATGAAAAGTCATTTTTCTCTGCATAAGAAATTCATGCAGAAGCATCCATCTTTATGTCTTAGAAACTTTATCTGGGCATGGTGGCACATACCTTTAATTCCAGCACCTGAGAGGTAGAGGCAGATGGATCTCTGTGAGTTCAAGGCTAGCATTGTCTACATAGTGAGTTCCAGGCCAGCTGGGGCTACAGGGTCTCCTTGTTTAAAAAAGACAAAAAAAAATTTTTTTAGAGATTTTTTTTTTTTATTTTTAAAGTTTTTATTGACATTAAAAAATACAGTGTTAGCTGGGTGTGGTGGTACACGCCTTTAATCCTAGCACTTGGGAGGCAGAGGCAGGCAGATCTTTGTGAGTTCAAGGCCAGCCTGGTCTACAGAGTGAGTTCCAGGACAGCTGGGGCTATAGGGAGACCCTGTCTCGAAAACACCAAAAAAAAAAAAATTCAGTGTTGGGGCTGGAGAGGCGGCTCAGAGATTCAGAGCACTTGTTCTTCTAGAGGACTCTGGTTTGGTCTCTCCAGCTACAGAGGACTGAACACCCTCTTCTGGCCTCTGCAAGCATCGTACATGATATACATTGACACACACATACATATGAATTAAAATAAATTTTTTATTTTTTTGAGATAGAATCTCATTATGTAGCTCTGCCTGGCTTGGAATTCAATATGTAGACCTGGCTGGCCTTGGATTCAGAGGTTCATTTAATTGCCTCTGCTTCTGGAGTATTGGGACTAAAGGTATATATCACCATTTGCCCACAAAATAAATCTTTTTAAAAAGTTCATTGTCCGGCTGGAGAGATGGCCTAGTGGTTAAGAGTGCTGACTGCTCTTGCAGAGGACCTGGGTTCCATCCCAGCACCTACGGCTGAGTACCGTCTTTAACTCCAGTTCCAGGGAATCCGACTCCCTGTTCTGACCTCCGTGGCATTGCACTCCATGGGTGCACAAACTTACATGCAGACAGTACATTCATACACATAAATAAATGAATAAATAAAAAATTTTTTTTAAAGTTCATTGTCAAGAAGAATAGATAAAAGAATGAAAGTCTAGATTATAAAATGAATAGTATTCTAACAGTGAGATGTGTTAGTAGAAGGGCGGCACTACAGAGGAAGAATGGGCCTTAGATCTCTCCGAGATGCATGGGGGAGCTAAGGTTATTTTACTTTTCTTTTTTGTCTTTTTGAGACAGGGTCTCCCTGTAGCCCCAGCTGGCCTGAAACTTAGTATGTAGACCAGGCTAACCTTGAACTCAGAGAGATCTACCTGCCTCTCTCTCCTGAGAGCTGGGATTAAAGGTGTACGTGCTCAGCAACTGCATTTTTTCATCCATATTTGGAGTACATTTTTTACGTTTTTGAAGTCTTTTTATTTTTATTTTTTGGTCGTTTCGAGACAGGGTCTCCCTGTAGCCCCAGCTGGCCTGGAACTCATTCTGTAGACCAGGCTGGCCTTGAACTCACAAAGATCTGCCTGCCTCTGCCTCCCAAGTGCTAGGATTAAAGGCGTGCACCACCACGCCTGGCTGAAGTCTACCTTTTTTTTTTTTTTTAAATTTTATTTATTTCTGTATGTGTATGAATGTACTGTCTGCGTGCAAGTTTGTGCACCCGTATCGTGCAATGCCGTATCGTGCAATGCCGCGGAGGTCAGAAGACGGTCTCGGATTCCCCTGGAACTGGAGTTCTCCTGGAATTGGAGTTTCAGACGGTTCTCGGCCGCCATGTGGGTGCTGGGGATCAAATCCGGGTCCTCTGTAAGAGCGGTCGGCGCTCTTAACCACTAGGCCATCTCTCCAGCCCCGAAGTCTACCTTTTAAAGATTATATTAATTGGGGCTGGAGAGATAGCCTAGCGGTTAAGAGCACCGACTGCTCTTGCAGAGGACCCGGGTTCGATTCCCAGCACCCACATGGCGGCTGAGAACCGTCTGTAACTCCAGTTCCAGGGGAATCTGAGACCCTCTTCTGACCTCCACGGCATTGCACAACACGGTGCACAAACCTACATGCAGACAGTACCCTCATACACATACAATAAATAAATAAATAAATAAATAAAGATTATATTAATTTTTTTTCATAGGTCTTTGAACTATGACAAATGCTTGTAGTAGAGCTACATGCTATTGCTGTGATAATACACTGACCAAAGCAAACTTGGGGAGGAAGGATTTATTTCATCTTATAATTTATAGCCCATCATGGAGGGAAGTGAAGGTAGTAACTCAAGCAGCATCCTGAAGGCAGGAAATGAAGCAGAGACCTGAACCATACATACTCATTAGCTTGCTTCCAGTCTTACATTCCTACCTTCTGAGAGGTAGTACTGCCCACAGTGGGCTGTGCTCTCCTCCATCAGTTAACAGTAAGAAAATGCCCCATAGACATGCTCACAGGGGAGTCTGATGTTGGAGATTCCTCAATTGAGGTTCCCTCTTGCCAGGTTTGTCAAGTGGCAATTAAGAGTAGCATCACAGGGACTTTTACTTTCCCCATTTTTTGTATTTATTTCTGTCTTCTTACCCTCATCTCCTAGATGTATTTTTTTTTCACTTCCTACTGGTGATTCCATCATAGCATATCTATCTATCTATCTATCTATCTATCTATCTATCTATCTATCTATCTATCATCATCTATCATCTTTTTTTTTTAATTTTTTTAAATTTTATTTATTTATGTATGAATGTACTGTCTGCATGCAGGTGTGTGCACCCGTGTCGTGCAGTGCCACGGAGGTCAGAAGAGGGCGTCGGATTCCCCTGGAACTGGAGTTCTCCTGGAATTGGAGTTTTGGACGGTTCTCGGCTGCCATGTGGGTGCTGGGGATCGAACCCGGGTCCTCTGCAAGAGCGGTCGGTGCTCTTAACTGCTAGGCCATCTCTCCAGCCCTATCTATCATCTTTTTAAGACAGCTGGCCTGCATCTATCTATCTATCTATCTATCTATCTATCTATCTATCTATCTATATCTATCTATCTATCATCATCTATCTATCATCTTTTTAAGACAGCTGGCCTGCAACTCAGTACGTAGACCAGGCTGGCCTGGAACTCACAGAGATCCACCTGCCTCTGCTTCCTGAGTGCTGGGATTAGAGGCATGCATGAGCATGCCCCGCTCTGCTCTAGTAATTCCATATTTGTGTCATGTAATCTGGTTTATGTCTATAATCCCAGAATTTGGGAGCCCAAGGAAGGAGGATTGCTGTGAGTTTGAGGTCAACCTGAGCTACAAATACAGGAATCTGTCTTTAAAAAAATAAGTATGTCATATAAATAGACTCATAGGATATGGGTCTGTTGGTTTCCTAGGTCTGCTGTTACAATGTACAAGCCAGGTTTGGTGATTGATACCTGCATTCCTAGTATTTTGGAGGCAGAGGCAGGAAGATTGCTGTAAGTTCGAGACTGGTCTGGGCTACAGAATGAGACCCTATCTCAAAAAGAAAAAAAAAGAAAACAGAAATACCACCAAGTATGTGGTTTATAACCACAGAATTTATTCTCTCACAATTTATGAAAGAGTCATGAAATCTAAAACAGTGTTTTCACCTCTTGGAGAAAAGTCTGTGGTTCTGTGCCCTTTTCCTAGCTTTTGATGGTTGCCAGCAGTTGTTCCTTGGCTTATATATACATCGTTTTATTATCTGTCTTTTGTCTTCACATGGTATTTTATGTCCAGATTTTCTTATACTTATTAGTCCTTGGATTAGGGCCCAACCTAATCCAATATGACCTATCTTTTTTTTTTTAATTTTTATTTCTGTATGTGTATGAATGTACTGTCTGCATGCAGGTTTGTACACCCATGTTGTGCAATGCCGCAGAGGTTAGAAGAGGGTGTCAGATTCCCCTGGAACTGGAGTTCTCCTGGAATTGGAGTTTTGGACGGTTCTCGGCCGCCATGTGGGTGCTGGGGATGGAACCTGGGTCCTCTGTAAGAGTGGTCGGTGCTCTTAACCGCTAGGCCCTCTCTCCAGCCCCATGACCCTATCTTTACTACATCTACAAAGACCCTACAAGAAAAATAAGTTCGGGCTGGAGAGATGGCCTGGCGGTTAAGAGCGCCGACTGCTCTTGCAGAGGACCTGGGTTCGATTCCCAGCACCCACATGGTGGCTGAGAACCGTCTTTAACTCTAGTTCCAGGGGAATCCGACACCCTCTTCTGAACTCCGAGGCATTGCACAACCCGGGTGCACAAACCTGCATGCAGACAGTACATTCATACACATAAAAAATAAATAAAATTAGCCGGGCGTGGTGGCACACGCCTTTAATCCTAGCACTCGGGAGGCAGAGGCAGGCGGATCTTTGTGAGTTCAAGGCCAGCCTGGTCTACAGAGTGAGTTCCAGGACAGCTGAGGCTACAGGGAGACCCTGTCTCAAAAAGACCAAAAAAAAAAATAAATAAAATAAAATAAATAAAATAAAAAAAATAACCCTACTTAGAAAAAAAAAGAATTTTAAATAAGCTCATGTTTAATAAGTAAGACCTTAATAAATAAGGTCTGAATGGACACAAATTTTTGGGAAGGTACACTACTCAACCCGTTTCTAGGTATGGGAGCTCACTCCAACCTCCCTCCCCTCATGCTGGGAGCCTGAATTCAGGATCTAGCACATGGTGCTGGGATTTAAAACCAAGGCTTTGTGCATGCTAGGCAGTTGCTCTACCACTAGCCTACTGCCCCAGCAATAGTAGTACCCTTTTGACATGTCCTACCTACTATCCACCAACTATCTCTTGCTGTACTATTTTTGAGATAGGATCTCACTGTGTAGCATATTCTCTTGCTTCAACCTGCCAAATGCTGGGATTATAGACTTGTACCACTATGTCCAGTTAAAGTTTTTTATTTCATAGAGGCAAAGGGGAGGGTGTGTGTATGTAGAGGCCAGAGGTTGATGTTGAATTTTTTTTTTTTTTTTTGAGACAGGGTCTCTTTAATCCCAGCCAGCCAGGAGCTCACTATGTAGACCAGGAGGTCCTTGAACTTACAGAGAGCCGCCTGCCTCTGCCTCCCAGGTGCTAGGATTAAAGGAATGTGCCACTATGCCCTGCAAGTGTTTTCTTAATTGGTGGCTGTCTTAATTAGCTTTCAGCTGCTGTGGTAAAAGGACTGACCAAAAACCAATTTAGGAAGCTGGGTATGGATGGTCGGTACTCTTTTATTTAATATTTTTATTTACTTATTTATTTATTTATTTATTTATTTTTATGTATATGAATGTACTGTCTGCATGTAGGTTTGTGCACCCATATCGTGCAATGCCTTGGAGGTCAGAAGAGGGCTTCCCCTGGAACTGGAGTTAAAGACGCCATGTGGGTTCTCAGCGCCATGTGGGTGCTGGGGATCGAACCCAGGTCCTCTGCAAGAGCAGTCAGCGCTCTTAACTGCTAGGCCATCTCTCCAGTCCCCGGTAGTGTACTCTTTTAATCCCAGCACTTAGGAGGCAGAGGCAGGATCTCTGTATGAATTGGAGGCCAGCTTGGTCTATATAGTGAGTTCCAAGTTAGCTGGGGCTACGAGGTAACCCTGTCTCAAAAAGTCAAAAAACAACAACAAAAACAAATTAGAGAGGAAAGGGTTTATTTGACTTACAGGACTATTCGTCATCAATGGAAGCCAAGGCAGAAATGTGGAGTACAGACTATGGCGGAACACTCCTTTGGCTTGTCCTCAGCCTGCTTTCTTATAGGACACAACACCACCTGCCCAGAGGTAGCACCGCCCACAGTGGGCTGGCCCTCCCACATCAACAATCAAGGAAATGCCTCACCGACATGGCCACAGGCCAGTCCAATGGAGAGAATTATTCTATTGAGATTCCCTCTACCACATGACTGCTCCCCGAACTTTAAGCTCACCAATTGGCTAGACTAGGTGGCAAGTAAGCCCCAAGGGATCGTCCTGTCTCTGTCCCCTCCCCTTTTTATGTAGGTGTTGGGGGTTAATTTCAGGTTGTCATGCTTGCAAGCATGCTCGTAGTTTACCAACTAAGCCATCTCCCCGGTGTCCCTCAGCTAATGTTTTATTTTATTTATTTTCATTTATTTATTTATTTTGGTCTTTTTGAGGCAGGGTCTCCCTATTGTCCCAGCTGACCTGGAACTCGCTATGTAGACCAGACTGTCCTTGAACTCACTGAGATCCACTGCCTTTGCCTCCCATGTGCTGGGATTAAAGGTATGTGCCACCATACCCAGCTCTTATTTATTTATTTTATTTATTTAGATTTTAAAGTTGAAATCATGTTTTTGTTATACTGGAGCTGAGCAAGTGTTCTACCTCTAAGTTAAACTTCCAGCTCCAACTCCTCCTAATTAAAAAAAATTTTATTTCTAATTAATTTAGAATGTGTATACGGGTTTGTGTGTTCCATGACATGTGGAGGTCAGAGGGCAACTTTCAGGAGTTAGTTCTCACTTCCACTTTGTTGAAGTAGGGTCTTTCGTTTTTGTTATATACTGAGTATTCTTGGTTAGCTGGCCCATGAGTTCCTAGACTGTTCTCTTTTCTCTGCCTCCCATCTCATGATAGGAATGCTGGGATTACAAATGTGTGCCACTGCATCTGACATTTTAAGAGGGTTCCAGGAACTTGTATAGCTAGTGTTTTTACCCAATGAGTCATCTCCCTGACACATGGCTAATATTTAAAAAAATCATCATGGGGTAGGGGGAAGGGAAAGGGGACTATGTCAAAACTGAACTGAGAAATGATGTCTGAAATAACAAACATCAATAAAAGCATTATAAAAGAAAGTCATCATACATAGCTAGGGATATAGGTCAAAGGCGGAGTACTTGCCTAGCCTGTGAAGTCCTAGAACTACATCATACTGTGAAACTGATGTTTAGCCAGGTGTGGTGGCACACGCCTTTAATCCCAGCACTTGGGCAGCAGAGGCAGGTGGATCTCTGTGAGTTCAAGGCCAGCCTGGTCTACAGAGTGAGCTCCAGGCCAGCTGGGACTAAAGGGAGACTCTGTCTCAAAAATACTAAAAACAAACAAACAAAACTGATGTTTATTGGCACCTAAATTGCATGAATTTAACACATGTATAGATTCCTGAAACTAACATTACAACCAGGAGACAGAACACTTTGATCCTATCCAAACTTACCTTGTATTGTCCTTTTTTTATTTTTAGTTTATTAAAAAAATTTTTTTGATAGGGTCTCCTTAGCCCCAGTCCACCTGGAACTCACCAAGTAGACCAGGCTGGCCTGGATCTCACAGAGTTCCACCTCCTTTTGCCTCCAAGTGCTGGGATTAAGGGTGTGTGACACCAGCCCAGCATATTGTCACTTTAAAATCATACCAACTCTCTAGGTTTAACACATTAGTCACTGATTTCTTTTCTAGGTCTATAGTAGAACCTTTTCAAGATTGTCAGAATGGAATAATACACTGTTGTCATCATCCCCCAACACATATCTTTGGTGCTGAAGATGGAACCTAGGAACTCTGAGACTGGATTATTCATTCACTCAGCATGATGTATTTTACATTTGTCCAAATCATTCCATGCATTAGTCATTTATTCCTTTGCATTACTGAGTGCTCTTGCAGTGTATGGATGTACCATTGTTTTAGTTCTGTAGTTAGGGTTTTTTTTTTTAATTATTAATTTATATTTATTTCTGTATGTGTACGAATGTATTGTCCATGCAAGTGGACAAGTCGTGTGCAACCCGTGTCGCGCAATGCCGCGGAGTCAGAAGTAGGGCGTTCGGATTCCCCTGGACTGGACGTTCTCCTGGATAGTTCTCTGGATTGGATTCAGACGGTCTAGGCCGCCGATGTGGGTTGCTGGGGACAACCCGGGTCCTCTGCAAGAGCGGTCGGCCGCTTCTTAACGCTAAGGCCATCTCTCCAACCCTGTTGTTTAATCTTTTTTTTTTTGCACTATTTGATTATTTTTAGCTTGATTGTTTTTTTGGTTCGGGGTATTTTTTTTTGGCCTTTTGAGACAGGGGTCCTCCTGTGATCCAGGCTGTCTGGGGAACTCACTCTGTAGACCAGGCGGCCTTGAAACTCACAGAGATCTGCCTCTGCCTCCCAAGTGCTAGGATTAAAGGCACCACCGACGCCTGCCCACGGAGACGGTTTCCTTGTAGCTCTGGCTGTGGCCTAAGTTTAAAACAGCTTGGCGTGTGGCGTACAACCTTTAATTCCTATATTGGGAGGCAGAAGGCAGGCAGATCTCGTCGGTTCAAAGCCAGCCTGGTCTACAGAGTGAGTTTCCAGGACAGCTTGGGGCCACAGGGGACCCTCTCAAAAAGACCAAAAAAAAAAAAAAGACAGTCTTTACTTTGTAGCCCAGGCCAACCTTGAACTTGAAATCCTCCAGCCTGGCCCTAAGCTAGACATTTTTGTCATATTGGATAGTCCAGACCAGGGCAAAAAAGCAACAGCACCTCACAATGCAGTGTGAGAGAGAACTGGTATTTATGAAGCATTTGCCATATGCTAAGAGCTAATTCCTCAGCTTCTA
Source organism: Rhizomys pruinosus (assembly GCA_009823505.1). Lineage (NCBI taxonomy): Eukaryota > Metazoa > Chordata > Mammalia > Rodentia > Spalacidae > Rhizomys > Rhizomys pruinosus. The sequence goes on from VZQC01009337.1 coordinate 383,215, forward strand.
CTTAATTGTTTTTGTAATGTGATTTCACAGCAAACTTCAATTAAATAACCCATTTAGGGCCGGGTGTGGTGGCGCATGCTTTAATCCTTAAGCAACTTGGGAGGTAAGGCAAGGCGGATCTTTGTGAGTTCAAGGCCAGCCTGGTCACAGAGTGAGTTCCAGGACACGCTGGGGCTACAGGGAGACCCTGCCTCAAAGACCAAAAAAAAAAAATACCATTAAATGTAGCAGAGTGCGGCGGAATTTGTGAGTTCAAGGCCAGCCTGATTCTACACGATTGGGTTCCAGAACAGCTGAGGGCTACAAGGGAGACCTGTCTCAAAAAGACCAAAAAAAAAAAAAAAAAAAAAAAAAAAGAATCCCAGATTTCTGGGGCTGGAGAGATGGCTTAGCAGTTAAGAACAGTAGCTGATCTTGCAGAGGGACCCAGGTTCCCAGTGCTAACAACTATTCTATTCCTTACCCCAGTTCCAGGGGCTTCTCTTCTGGCCTTCTCAGGCATTGCATTCACAGGTACACTTACATGTAGACAAAACACTCATGTATATAAAATAAAATGAATCAGGGTCTAGAGAGACAGCTCAGCAGTTAAGCACAGTGGCTATTCTTGCAGAGAACCAGGCTTTTGTTCCCAGCACCCACGTGGAAGCTAACAGTTGTCCATAACTCCAGTTTCAAGGATCTGGTGCCCCCCCCTTTTTTTAATATTTTATTTATTTATGTGTATGAATGTATTGTCTGCATGTAGGTTTGTGCACCCATGTCGTGCAATGCCTCGGAGGTCAGAAGAGGACGTCAGATTCCCCTGGAACTGGAGTTCTTCTGGAATTGGCGTTACAGACGGTTCTCAGCCGCCATGTGGGTGCTGGGGATTGAACCTGGGTCCTCTGCAAGAGCAGTCGGTGCTCTTAACTGCCAGGCCATCTCTCCAGCCCATGGTTCCCTCTTATGCTCTCTGTACACATTGTATACATGACATACTCTTATATGCATGTAGGTTAAACACTCATACATATAAAATTAAAATAAATTTTAAAATAAAGAATACTAGATCTCTGAGCTACATTATAACTTAGCTCAACAGTTAATGGCTTAAAATTGCAGTTGTGTTATTTTTCACAGTTTTTATGTGTCAAAAATTGGGAGCATTGGGCTGGAGAGATGGCTCAGTGGTTAAGAGCACTGCCTGAGCCAGGTGTGGTGGTGCACCCCTTTAATCCCAGCACTTGGGAGGCAGAGGCAGGCAGTTCTCTGTGAGTTCAAGTTCCGCCTAATCTACATAGTGAGTTCTAGGTCAGCTGGGGCTACAGAACTTCAGTTCCAGGGGAACTTCCACCTTCTCTGACTTCCACAGGCAGGGAATGATATGGGTGCACTTACATAAATGTAGGAAATATACACATAAAGTAAAAATAAAATATTTTTTAAAAAATTGGCTCAGAAGGCAGAGCATGAGGATCTCTATGAGTTCAAGGCCAGCCTGGTCTACATAGCAAGTTCCAGGCCAGCTAGGGGTACAGGTAGACCCTGTCTCAAAAAGATCAAAAAGAATAAAATAAATTTTTTTAAGAATTGGGAACAGCTTGACTACTTATGCCTTAGGGCCTCTTGAGATTACAGTCTTCATTCAGCTTTGGTCTTGACTGGGACTGTAGGATTTGTTTCCATATTGTCTCACTCATGTATCGTAAAATGGTGCTGGCTCTTAGTGAGAGCTTTACTTCCTTTTCACTTAAAACTGCTTAAATGTCTTCATGGCGTGGTGGCTGGCTTATCCCAGAGCAAGCACTCCCAGAAAGCAAAGCAAAAATTAGAATGTCTTTTTTTATAAGGCTTTGGGGAAAAAACATACTTTCATTTCCACCATATTCTGTTTGTCATAGGAGCCAGTGCTGTTTCACTGTGGGAGGAAAATTACATAAGCACTTGCAGGGAAGATTATTAGGGCCATCTTGAAGGTTGTCTACATACAGCTGTCTACCAAAGCTCCTACTAAACTTCTAGCTGGTTGAGTCAAATCTTTGTTTGTTTGTTTTTGAGACAGAGTCTCCCTATAGCCTCAGCTGGCCTGGAACTCACTGTGTAGATCAGGCTTGCCTTGAACTCACAGAGATCTGCCTGCCTCTGCCTCTGGAGTGCTGGGATTAAAGGCGTGTGCTACCATGCCTAGAAGCTATTTTTATTTTTAATTACATGTAAGTACATGTGAGAACAGGTCTTCAGAAGTAAAAAAAAAAAATTTTTTTAAAGGGGTGCTGGAGAGATGGCTTAGCAGTTAAAGAGCACTGATTGTTCCTATAGAGCACCCTGTAGCAGCTAACTGTTCACAACTCCAGTTCCAGGGAATTCAACACTCTCTTCAGACCTCTACATTCATTGCACGACAAGGGTGCAGCTACCTACATACACATAAAGTAAATACACAAATAAATAAAATTTAAAAATATTTTTTCAAAGCTGGGCATGGTGGCTCATTCCTTTAATCACAGTGCCGGAGGCAGAAAACAGGCAGATCTGTGCCAGTTCAGAGCCAGCCTGGTCTACATAGCGAGGTTCAGGTCAGCTGGGGTTTCAGGGAGACCCTATCTCAAAACAAAAACAAAAGAAAGATTAGAAAAATATATATTTTCACCGGGCGTGGTAGCGCACGCCTTTAATCCTAGTACTTGGGAGGCAGAGGCAGGCGGATCTTTGTGAGTTCAAGGCCAGCCTGGTCTACAGAGTGAGTTCCAGACAGCTATGGCTACAGGGAAACCCTGTCTTGAAAAGACCAAAAAAAAAAGAAAATCTATATTTTCACTTAAGTGATTTTCTGTTTTTAATTTTTTGATGAGTGTTTTCAATGAGATTATTTTTTAGTTCCTTCATTTTCTAGGAAGATTTTGATATCGGGAATTACATGTTTTATTTCTAGTATTTATTACTAATGATAGAGCCAGGGCTCACTCATTCTGTTGATTTTTGTATGTATGATGTCCATGTTCCGTGGCACATATGTGGATGAGGGGCAACTTGTTGAGGTGGTTCTTCCCTCTGCTGTGTGAGCCCCAGCGATTGGCAGCAGCAAGCATCTTTATGTTCTGTATCCTAATGTTGGATCTCCATTGATTTCTTCTTAAAGATTTATCTATTTATTTGTTTGTTTATTTATTTATGTGTGTGTGTGTGTGTGTGTGTGTGTGTGTGTGTGTGTGTGTGTATTCAAATGTGCATGTGGGTACCCGGGGAGGCCAGAAGAAGATGTCAGATTCCCTGGAGCTGGAGGTACAGGCAGTTAGGAGCTGTCTAATGTGGGTGCTGGGGATGAAACTGGGGTCTTCTGCAAAGCATTACTTGGCTCTTCATTGCTGAGACATTTTTCCATCTCCTCCATTGATTTTTGTAGTCAGTTTTTCTTTTCTTTTTGAGACAGTCTCATGTAGCCCAAGCTAGCTTCATACCTGCTATGTAGTAAAGGATGCCCTTGAACTTTTGATCCTTTTGCCTCCACTAATGGAGTACTGGAATTAAGGCCATGGGCCTGGGTTTACGCAGTGCTGGGGACTGAACGTAGGACTTCCAGCATGCTAGAAGCCCTCTGCCAACTGAGCAACATCCTCAACTTACAGTTCTTTTTTTCTTTCTTTTGTTCCCTAAGGAATGTTGAAATATTATAGTAGTCTAAGAAGAGCCTAATGAAGGAAGCAGTAATAGGGGTAAAAGGAAAACTAAAAGTTTTTATTTGTAAGTTTTTTTAGTTAATTTGTATTTTATGTGTACAATGGTTGCTTGTATGTTAGTACATGTAATGTCCATGGAGGCTAGAAGAGGGTGTCTTTTCATATTGATTAACATAATCAAGACAGTCCTCTCTGCAGGTATATTTCCAGAGACCCATCTCCCGGCACACCCACCATGAGGGACTGTATCCTCAAACTTTGAGCTAAAATAAACCCTTCCTTCCTTAAGTTGCTCTGACAGGTATTTTTTTTAAAAGCAATACAAAAAATTACTACAGGACCAGTATGATGGCTGAGCAGGTAAAAGTGCTCATTACTAAGCCTTCCATTGAGTTTGATCCCTGGGACTTCTGATAGTAAGAACCAACCTCCCACAAGTTGTCCCTGGGGCTCTGACCTACACACACACACACACACACACACACACACACACACACACACGAATACAAATGTAATTTTAGAAAACAAAACAAAAAAAGAACTCAGCATACTTACCTTGTTCTTGACCTTAGAGGAAAAGCTTTCCAGCTGTGAGCTTTTCCTATATGACCTGTGTTGGATACTTATCACTGACAAAATATTTGACAGAAACAACTTAAAGGAGATTTATTTTGACTCATATTTTGGGTATGCAGTCCATCATAATGAGGAAGGCATGGAAGCTGAAGCAGTGGGCATGGCAGTGGTAGCACCACCTCCTGGGAATTGTGTTCAAACACATAACCCTATGGAAGGCATTGCACATTCAAACCTTAACGTTCCATTCCTCCCCCTCATAGTCTCATGGCCATCTCATAGTGAAAAGTGTGTTCAGTCCATCTTCAGACATTCTCATAGTCTTAACAATCTCAGCATTGTTCAGAAGTCTTGTCTCCTCTGAGGTATAAGGCAGTTAATTAACTGTGATTCCTCGATAAAGTAAATAAAATGAAATTACATATATGTCCCACATAGGGTCCAAATATTTGGACATTTTGTCCCCAGTTGGTGGTGCTATTTCTAAAGTCTTAGAAGGTGTAATCTTGCTGGAGGAAGCATGTCACTGGGATCTCCAGTTTGTTCTCTGCTTCTTGTGCCTGCTTGAAGATGTGAGCCTCTGCTTTCTGTTCCTGCACCTTCTGCCACCATGCCTCCCTGCTGTGATGGACTCTAATTCCCTTGGAACTGTAAGCTCAAATAAACTCTTTACAAGTTCCCTTGGTCATGGTGTTTCTATCACAGCAACAGAAAAGTGAGTAATATACATACTTCCAATACACAGCAACACAGAATATACATTTCCATTTCAAAAGGTAAGAATGGAGGCATAGTGAGAAAAGATTGGAACAAAGCAAGATCCACATACAGCAGGGGAAACACCAAACCCTGTAGTGTCATGTCTTTGATCTGGGACTCATGATAGAATCATCTGTGCTCCAGTGGCCTTGGGCAGTCCCACTCCTCTAACTGCTGCTGCTTACAGGACACATGTAAATTCTTTCTTGGACTAACTCCACTTAGTGCTCAGCTGAAACTCCACAGTCCTGGCATTTCTAACATGCTGAGATCTGCTTTGCACCTTGGCTTCATTATCCTAACTTCATACATATAACCCTTAGGGTTTCCTTATAGGACTCAGTCTGACACACATTGCCTTGGCACAAGCCTCCATAAACATCACAGAATAAATTCCAATTAAAATACTTTGTTGGGGCTGGAGAGATAGCCTAGCGGTTAAGAGCACCGACTGGTCTTGCAGAGGACCCGGGTTCGATCCCCAGCACCCACATGGCGGCTAGACCCGTCTATAACTCCAATTCCAAAAGAACTCCAATTCCAGGAGAACTCCAGTGTCCAGGGGAATCCAACCCCCTTCTGACCTCCCTAAGCAATTGCAATGTCACAAACCTACATGCATGACAGTAACTTATTACACAACAAGAAAAAGAAATTAAAAAAAAAAAATACTTTTTTATTTACTTACATGTGGTATTGGAGTGTGTTGTCTACATTTGTCTAAGATTACCTCTGTTGTGCAATACTTGTGGAGGCTAGAAGAGAGCGTCGGATACCGTCGGTCTGGAGATATGGATCGATTGTAGCTGCCATACTGGAAATGCTGGTGATTCAAGACGCAGGGTCTTGCAAGAGTAAAGCCAGTGCTCTAACTGCTTAGCCTTTCGTCGCAGCCCTCGTCCCTGTGTTTGACAATACTGAAATGCTGGTGATAGTACAAAGCAAGACAAATCCTTTAATCCTGATGGCAGTACAGAATTGTATAGCCTCTCTGAAATAACCTTAATTGTATTGATGAATAGGAGAAAACCAGGATGCAATTAGGGTGAAGGAAGAGAATATATGGGTTAGGGATGAAGATATCCAGTCTGGGGCCAGTGCAGTGAGACTTCCGTAAACTTCTAGTAAGTAGTTTGGATTGTGGCTTTTTTTTTTTTTTTTTTTCAGAGTGGGGTGTGGTCTTTGTTAGAGACATTTCTCCCTCTTGCGAACGTCACAGGAGTCCACCTGCCTCTGCCTCCTGAGTGCTAGGATTAAGGTGTGCGCCACCACACCAAGGCTGGATTGTATTTTAAGGGAGGTAGGTAAGTTAATGGATGTGTTAAGCAGAATAGAATATATTTAAAACTAAGTTCTATGCCAAGATGTGTTGGCACGCGCCTTTAATTCTGGCCATGGGAGGTAGAGGCAGGCAGATCCTGAAAGATCGAGGTCAGCCTGGCTACATCATCACGGGAGGACTAGCGAGACCCTGTCAGTAAAAAAATGTTTTGTGGAAGAATGGGTAGTGAGCAGGAACCAATGCAGAGGCAAGGAGACCAGTTTAATGTCTTGGAGTAGTTTTATAGGGAAGGAATATTTGTAGCATGGATAAGGTTGATTAGAAAGAGGTGGAAAAGGAGGTATGTGTTGGTGTGTATTTTGCAGGTAGAACATTAGAACTTGAATGAAAGAAGAATCAATGAAAATGTCTGTATTGTCACTTGAGTGACTGAGTAGTGGTGGTAACTGTTAAGGCTGTAATGGCTGTCCTTGATTAGGGAGAGAACTTGGGGCTTTGGGGGGGCGATTTGTTTTTTTTGTTTTAATATTTTAAATTATTTTTTTTAATGTTTTTGTAAAACTGTTATGCCGTGCCTGTATGTAAAATACAGTGTCGTGTTTGTGCATGCCCACAGAGACAGAAGAGGGAGATCCCCTGACTGGAGTTATAGACAGTGTTAGCCACTTATGTGGGTAACTGGATTTGAACCCAGGTCTTCTGTAATAACAGCCAGTGCTTTTAAATGCTGAGGGTCTCTCTAGCCCAGGATAAGCTTGGTTTAACTATTTATTGCAGCTGTATAGTCTGGAGCACAGGGGAGATTCTGTGAAGTTGAAGTAGTAGTTTGTCTCTTATCGTGCTCTTCTCTTTTTTAAAATTTTTTAAGTACTTTTAAACTATATAACAGTTTATATTGTAAATGAAGTTTTGGTTAATTGTTTGTGTGCACATGAGTGTGGGCTACATTGTCCATGGTACAAGCATGGATGAGTCACAGGCCGAGCTTTTCAGGAGGTCTGTCCTGTCCTCCTCGACTTGGGGATGGAACTCAGGTTGCCAGGCTTTGGCAGCAAGGGCTTGTACCTACGGTGTCATCTCTCTGGCGAGAACCTGTCTGTACACTCCAGTTCCAGGGGAATCTGAGACCCTGTTTTCGACCTCCGCAGCATTCTATCATATATGTCAGACCGGTGCAGTAGACCCTACATGCAGCACAGTAACTTCATACACATAGCAAAAAATAAATAAAGATAAATAAATAATAAAATAAAACTTTAGGAAGGTGTGCCAGGCATGGTGGTCCACATCCTTGAGTTCTCAGCACTTGGGAGGGCAGAGGCAGATTTCTATGAAGTTGGAGGCTAGGTTGGTCTATAGGAAAGTTCCAGGCAGCTGGGACTACATATAGAAGAATCTGCAAGACCATCTTGTTATAGACCCCCCTCCCTTTCTACAAAGGTAATACTATAACAGTTTGGGACTATACATTTTCTATATTTGTAAGTATAATGTGCTTTAGGAAATATAGGTTGTTCTTGTTTACAAATATTTTGTGTATTCTGCTTCTTAAAGTATGGTGTATAAAAACATAAATCATTGACATTACCGGCATGTTTTGGCAGAATACCTCATACTTATAATGGAGTGGTTCTCTATAAGTGTCTGGAGAGAATCTGTGTAGAGGTCCTAAAACTGTTTGCAAGGTCGTGTATGTTCATCAGGATGACTGTACTATAAGAATTAACACAAGGGGCTGGAGAATTGCTCAGTGGGTTCGGAGTTAGGAGCACTGGCCACCTTGTCAGAGGACCGGGAGTGAGGTTCCCAGCACCAGGGACCAGGCCTTGTGTTCCCAGCACGCACATGGCAACTACACCATCGATGTAACTTCAGTCTAAGGGATATTGACACCTTCTGTTCCTTCCAGTAGCATGACTCCACAGTGTGAGGCTAGTTACTGGAGAGTACACAACATTAAGTTTTCATAACACTAGAAATAAAATAAAGAATTAGATAAGTGCATATAGGTCAACTTAAATAGTAATTTATCATTTAGAAATGTAGCACCCAGATACACTGCCCACTGCCTGTCTTGATGTATAGTTCTTTGGCTAATAGGCGTTTTGGGTAACTGAGGAGCGATGATAAACTCGGAATGGTAATGAAAACGTTCACGAATGGTACATGATGTTGTTGAAGTTCCTGTTGTGATCAGAGAATTAGATCATAACAATACAGCAATAACAGTGTCAAGACCCATTGTAACTCGTTTCTCTCGTTTTTTTTTTTTTTTTTGGTCTTTTTGAGACAGGATCTCCCTGTAGCCCCAGCTGTTCTGGAACTCACTCAAGACCAAGCTGGCCTTGAACTCACAGAGATCTGCCTGCCTCTGCCTCCCAAGTCCTGGGATTAAAGGTGTGCTCCACCACGCCCAGCTACATCCCATTTCTCTCATATTTGGGTTGACTATTAATGACTTTATGCTATATATTTTATTCAGAACAAGAGGGCTCTTTGGGGCTCTGTGGTTAAGAGCTGGTTCATTTCCCAGCATCTACATGGTGGCTAACAACTGTCCATTACGTCCAGTTCCAGGGGGATCTGACACTCTCTTTGACCTCTGAGCATTGCATAACATGAATGTGTTTACACACATGCAGGCAATACACTCATATACATAAAAGGGGTAAATAAATAAAGGGATCTTTCAGTAGAGGTACTTGAATTTTTAGGGAGATTGAATAAGAAATGTATTATAAAGTTGTCAAGAATGACTCCAAAGTATTTGGACTCCAAAATATTGAACATCTAGGATAGAATTCTGTCTACTAGATGAGAATGCTCAGATAGTAGGTCCTTTTAGGAAAGATGAGGTATTCAGTTTGGGGTGTCTTCAGTCTGGGGTATCTTAGACATAACTAAGTTTAGTGGTTTAGGTTTTAGGAGTGAGGTCTGGGCCAGAGATCCAAAGTCAGTTATATCATCTTGTTATATAGATGCAGTTTAAAGCTGTAAAACCTGATAATATCATTAAGGGAATAAATATAGAGAAAACCAAACACTGAATCTTAGGACATGCTAACATTAGGAGCAGAGAGAAGAAAGAAATCTTTCAAGAGACTGAGAAGGAACAATCAATAGACTATAAACCTAGAAAATGTGTCTTGAGAACTCAAGAGAAGATATTAATTCTAGAAGATCAACTATTAAAAATTTTGTTAATGGGTTGTTTTGTTTTGGTATTTTTGAGACAGGGTCTCCCTGTAGCCCCAGCTGGCCTGGAACTTGCTGTGTAGACCAGACTGGCCTTGAACTAACTCACAGAGATCCACCTGCCTTTGTCTCTTGAGTGTTGGGATTAAAGGCATGTGCCACCATGTCCAGCTTAAATTTTGTTGCTAATAGAATGAATACTAGAGTTGGAAATTGTGTTTAGCACATGGTTACTATGGAGCCTTCAATAAGAAATTGCATATTTCTTATGAATTATGAGTCATAATTACATAGTATCTCCTTTGCCTTATTCAGGTCTGCTGTCCTATTGGTATGTGTGACAGTGGGGCACAGCTTGAATCAGTGGCAATGGGTAGCCTGACCATGAAATCACAACTTCAGATCACTGGTAAGTGAAAAGGATACAGTATCTTATATCCCCACTTCCTCCAATAAGAAATGATTTTAAATAGCTGGGTATATTGGGTATAGTGATATATGCCTTTAATCCCAGCACTGGGGAGGCAGAGGCTCACAATAGCCTGTGTGACTCCAGCTCCAAGGTTACCAACGCCCCGCCCTCTTCTGACCTCCGAGGCATTGGTGCACAAACCTACATGCAGACAGTACATTCATACACATACAAAAATAATAAATTAAAAAAATAAAATACTTTGTTATTTACTACATGTGTATGAGTGTGTTGTCTACATTTGTCTAAATATACCTCTGTTGTGCAATACTGGTGGAGGCTAGAAGAGAGCATCGGATACCCTGGATCTGGAATTATGGATGATTGTAGCTGCCATATGGATGCTGGGATTCAAACCAGGGTCTGCAAGAGTAGCCAGTGCTCTAAACTGCTTAGCCATTTCTCCAGCCCTGCCTCCCTGTTTTGACAATACTAAATGCTGGTGATAGTACAAAGCAAGACAAATCCTTTAATCCTGATGGCAGTACAGAATTGTATAGCCTCTCTGAAATAACCTTAATTGTATTTGATGAATAGGAAGAAAACCAGGATGCAATAGGTGAAGGAAAGAGGAATATGAGGTAGGATGAGAGTATCAGTCATGGGCCCAGAATGCAGTGAGACTTCCATAAACTTCTAGTAAGTAGTTTGGATTGTGCTTTTTTTTTTTTTTTTCAGGGTGGGGTGTGGGTCTTTTTAAGACATTTTCTCCCCTTGAACTCACAGAGATCCACCTGCCTCTGCCTCCTGAGTGCTAGGATTAAAGGTGTGCGCCACCACACCAAGCTGGATTGTATTTTAAGGGAGGTAGGAAGTTAATGGATGTGTTAAGCAGAATAGAATATAATTTAAAAATAAGTTCTATGCCAGATGTGGTGGCACGCGCCTTTAATTCTGGCCATGGGAGGTAGAGGCAGGCAGATCCCTGAGAGATCGAGGTCAGCCTGGGCTACATCATCAACGGGCTAGGACTAGCGAGACCCTGTCAGAAAAAAATGTTTTGTGAAGAATGGGTAGTGAGCAGGAACCAAATGCAGAGGCAAGGAGACCAGTTTAATGTCTTGGAGTAGTTTTATAGGGAAGGAATATTTGTAGCATGGATAAGGTTGATTAGAAAGAGGTGGAAAAGGAGGTATGTGTTGGTGTGTATTTTGCAGGTAGAACATTAGAACTTGAATGAAAGAAGAATCAATGAAAATGTCTGTATTGTCACTTGAGTGACTGAGTAGTGGTGGTAACTGTTAAGGCTGTAATGGCTGTCCTTGATTAGGGAGAGAACTTGGGGCTTTGGGGGGGCATTTTGGCTTTTAAATATTTTACTTATTTTTTTTATGTTTTGTAAAACTGTTATGCCTGCCTGTATGTAAATACATTCGTGTTGTGCAATGCCCACAGAGACCAGAAGAGGGAGATCCCCTGGAACTGGAGTTATAGACAGTTGTTAGCCACTATGTGGGTACTAGGATTTGAACCCAGGTCTTCTGTAATAACAGCCAGTGCTTTTAACTGCTGAGGTAGCTCTCTAGCCCAGGATAGCTTGTTTTAACTATTTATGCAGCTGTATAGTCTGGAGCACAGGGGAGATCTGTGAAGTTGAAGTATAGTTTGTCCATTCTTCTGACTCTTATCTTTTTTAAAAATTTTTTGTACTACTAGTGACACAGATTTTATTTAAAAGTTTTGTTCGTTTATTGTATGTGAACATGAGTGTGCTACATATGTGCCATGGTACACATATGGAGGTCAGAGGACAGCTTTCAGGAGGCTCTGTCCTTCTACTGACTTGGGGATGGAACTCAAGATTGCCAGGCTTGGCAGCAAGGGCTTTAACCTACTGTGTCATCTCTCTGGCTGAGAACCGTCTGTAACTCCAGTTCCAGGGGAATCTGAGACCCTCTTCTGACCTCCACAGCATTGCATGACACGGGTGCATAGACCTACATGCAGACAGTACATTCATACACATACAAAAATAAATAAAATAAAATAAATAATAAAATAAAAACTTTAGAAGGTGGCCAGGCATGGTGGTCCACACCTTTGATTCTCAGCACTTGGGAGGCAGAGGCAGATTTCTATGAGTTGGAGGCTAGGTTGGTCTATAGGAAGTTCCAGGCCAGCTGGGACTACATAGTAAGAATCTGGCAAGACCATCTTTGTTATAGACTCCCTTTCTCTACAAAGGTAATTACTATAACAGTTTGGGACGTATACATTTTCTATATTTGTAAGTATATGTGTCTTTAGGAATATATAGGTTGTTCTTGTTTACAAATATTTTTGTGTATTCTGCTTCTTAAAGTATGGTGTATAAAAACATAAATCATTGACATTACCGGCATGTTTTGGCAGAATACCTCATACTTATAATGGAGTGGTTCTCTATAAGTGTCTGGAGAGAATCTGTGTTCCTAAAACTGTTTGCAAGTCTGTATTTTCATCAGTAACTTTGTACTATTAAGAATTAACACTAAGGGGCTGGAGAAATTGCTCAGTGGTTTCAGGTAGTTAGGAGCACTGGCCACCTTTTCAGAGGACCTGGGATTGATTCCCAGCACCTAGAGGACCAGGCCTTGGTTCCCAGCACTCACATGGCAACTAACAACCATCTGATGTAACTTCAGTTCTAAGGGATATGACACCATCTTCTGACCTTCTCCAGTACTCCTCAACATGGGTGTTGAGGAGTACTGGAGAACCTTACATGCAGACAATACACTCATACACATAAAATAAAAATAAAGAATTAGCATTAAGCATATAGGTCAACTTAAATAGTAATTTATCATTTAGAAAATTAGCACCCAGATACCACTGTCCCACTGCCTGTCTTGATGTTATAGTTCTTTGGCTAATAGGCTTTTGGGTACTGAGGAAGCGATGATAAACTGCAGAATGGTAATGATAAACTTCACAGAATGGTAATGATGTTTTTGAAGTTCCTTTGTGAATCAGAGAATTAGATCATACAATACAGCAATACAGTGTCAAGACCCTTGTAACTCGTTTCTCTCTTTTTTTTTTTTTTTTTGGTCTTTTTGAGACAGGATCTCCCTGTAGCCCCAGCTGTTCTGGAACTCACTCAAGACCAAGCTGGCCTTGAACTCACAGAGATCTGCCTGCCTCTGCCTCCCAAGTCCTGGGATTAAAGGTGTGCTCCACCACGCCCAGCTACATCCCATTTCTCTCATATTTGGGTTGACTATTAATGACTTTATGCTATATATTTTATTCAGAACAAGAGGGCTCTTTGGGGCTCTGTGGTTAAGAGCTGGTTCATTTCCCAGCATCTACATGGTGGCTAACAACTGTCCATTACGTCCAGTTCCAGGGGGATCTGACACTCTCTTTGACCTCTGAGCATTGCATAACATGAATGTGTTTACACACATGCAGGCAATACACTCATATACATAAAAGGGGTAAATAAATAAAGGGATCTTTCAGTAGAGGTACTTGAATTTTTAGGGAGATTGAATAAGAAATGTATTATAAAGTTGTCAAGAATGACTCCAAAGTATTTGGACTCCAAAATATTGAACATCTAGGATAGAATTCTGTCTACTAGATGAGAATGCTCAGATAGTAGGTCCTTTTAGGAAAGATGAGGTATTCAGTTTGGGGTGTCTTCAGTCTGGGGTATCTTAGACATAACTAAGTTTAGTGGTTTAGGTTTTAGGAGTGAGGTCTGGGCCAGAGATCCAAAGTCAGTTATATCATCTTGTTATATAGATGCAGTTTAAAGCTGTAAAACCTGATAATATCATTAAGGGAATAAATATAGAGAAAACCAAACACTGAATCTTAGGACATGCTAACATTAGGAGCAGAGAGAAGAAAGAAATCTTTCAAGAGACTGAGAAGGAACAATCAATAGACTATAAACCTAGAAAATGTGTCTTGAGAACTCAAGAGAAGATATTAATTCTAGAAGATCAACTATTAAAAATTTTGTTAATGGGTTGTTTTGTTTTGGTATTTTTGAGACAGGGTCTCCCTGTAGCCCCAGCTGGCCTGGAACTTGCTGTGTAGACCAGACTGGCCTTGAACTAACTCACAGAGATCCACCTGCCTTTGTCTCTTGAGTGTTGGGATTAAAGGCATGTGCCACCATGTCCAGCTTAAATTTTGTTGCTAATAGAATGAATACTAGAGTTGGAAATTGTGTTTAGCACATGGTTACTATGGAGCCTTCAATAAGAAATTGCATATTTCTTATGAATTATGAGTCATAATTACATAGTATCTCCTTTGCCTTATTCAGGTCTGCTGTCCTATTGGTATGTGTGACAGTGGGGCACAGCTTGAATCAGTGGCAATGGGTAGCCTGACCATGAAATCACAACTTCAGATCACTGGTAAGTGAAAAGGATACAGTATCTTATATCCCCACTTCCTCCAATAAGAAATGATTTTAAATAGCTGGGTATATTGGGTATAGTGATATATGCCTTTAATCCCAGCACTGGGGAGGCAGAGGCTCACAATAGCCTGTGTGACTCCAGCTCCAAGGTTACCAACGCCCCGCCCTCTTCTGACCTCTATAGCACCTGCACTCACGTGCTCATACACACACACACACACACACACACACACACACAATTATAAAAATAAGGGCCGAGTGTGCAGATGTGGGTAATATGTGCCTTTAATCTCAGCACTCAGTCGGCACAAGCCAGACTAGTCTCCATGGCAAGTTCCAGGAGAGCCGTGGCTATAGGGAGAGCCTGTGTCAAAACAACTGGAGAGGAGGGGACAGGAAGGGAGGAGAAGAGAAAAGACAAAGAAAGAGAAAGGGGAAAAGGGAAAGGAGGAAGGAAAGGTAGAAAAGAATAAAATGATCTTAATAAAAATCTTTAGGGGCTGGAGAGATGGCTTAGCAGTTAAGAGCACTGAATGCTCTTGCAGAGGACCCGGGTTTGATTCCCAGCACCCACGGCTAAGAACCGTCTTTTACTCCAGTTCCAGGGGAGTCCAACACCCTCTACTGACCTCCACAGCATTGCACAATACGGGTGCACCTACTACCTACATGCAGACAGTACACTCATACACATAAAAAAAAAAAAACCAGCTAAAAGTAAGGTAGAATCAAAGAAAAATGCTTTAAAAAAATCTTTAGTATTACATCTGAGGTACTAAATTGATGAAATAAATAAAATATTTAGATATATAAAAATTATGTTTTTACTTCAAGATATTTTTGCAGATCATTCTCTATTAAATGGGTGTCTGGACAATTGCTTCTGGGTAGTAACAATTTTATTGAACTATAAACACAATTGAACCATCATCACCACAATCAATTTTTTAAAGAATATTTTATGTGTATGGGTGTATTGCCAGCATATATGTAAGCGCAGCTGAGTCATGCAGTGCCTGCAGAGGACAGAAGATGGTGTCGAATCCCCTAGAACTAGAGTTACAAATGGTTATTAGCTCGTTAGCTGCCACATGAGTGCTGGGAACCGAACCCATGTACTCTGCAAGACCAGCCAGTGCTGTGAACCACTGAGCCATTCTTCAGCCCTCAGAACATTTTCTATGGGTCCAGAAAGAATCCCTGTATCCATTAGCCCCACATACCATTTATTCTAGGTATCTACAAATCTAAGCAGTCACTTTATTTTATAGATTTGGATCTCTCATATACAATTTGTGGTCTTTTTTTGTCTTTTTCATTTAATATGTTTTCAGAGTTCATTTTGTATAATGTATCAGTGGTTCATTCCTTTAACAATTTTTAAATTTTATTTTATCTGTATGAATGTATTACCTACATGTAGGTAAATGCCCCCATGTTGTGCAATGGCCACAGAGGTTAGAAGAGGGGATTGGATCCCTTGGAACTGGAGTTACAGATGGTTGTTACCCAACCATGTGGATGCCGGGAATCAAACTTCTGTAAGAGCAGTCAGTGCTCTTAACCACTGAACCATCTCACCAGCTCTGTTCATTCCTTTTTATTGCCAAATATTTCACTAAATGAATGTACCACACTTTGTGTATTCATTAGTTGATGGATTCGGATTATTTCTGCTTTTATTGTCTTACATTTTTTGTGTTTTGTGTGTGTGTGTGTACATTCACATGCTCACATGTGTGGGGATCAACAGACAATTTGCTAGAGTTGGTTCTCTCTTCCCACCATGTGGGTTCCTGTGCTTAAATTCATGTTTTCAGCTTGGCACCAAGTGCGTTTATCTGCTAAACCATCTCGTTGGACCTCTACGTTTTTTATTTTGTTTATTTTGGGGTTTTTTGTTTTTTGTTTTTTGTTTTGGTCTTTTCAAGACAGGGTCTCCCTGTAGCCCCAGCTATCCTGGAACTCACTCTGTAGACCAGGCTGGCCTTGAACTCATGAAGATCTGCCACCACGCCCAGCTGAACCTCTACGTTTTATTTATTATAGATAATGCTCTGATGAATAATGCTGTGGAGATTTGTACTGTTTTTGTGAGGATATATGTTCTCAGTTTACTTGAGTATATTTAGGAGTGGAATTGCTTGGTTATATAGTACCCATGTTTGGCATTTTGGGGAATTCCAAATTATTTTTCAAAGCAGCTATATACTATTATATATTTCTACCAGCAGCATAATAGGATTACAGTTATTCTATCTCTTTCCTAAAACTCCTTATCTGTCATGTTGATTCTACTAGCTGTGGTTTTGACTTGAGTTTCCTTAGTAGCTAGTAATGATCAGAATGGTCTCATGACTTCTTTTATTTATTTATTTATTTATTTATTTATTTATTTATTTATTTATTTATTTATTTTTGTATGTGTATGAATGTATTGTCTGCATGCAGGTCTATGCACCCTTGTCGTGCAATGCCGAGGAGGTCAGAAGAGGGTCTCGGATTCCCCTGGAACTGGAGTTCTCCTGGAATTGGAGTTACAGAGGGTTCTTGGCCACCATGTGGGTGTTGGGGATCGAACCCGGGTCCTCTGCAAGAGCGTCGGTGCTCTTAACCGCTAGGCCATCTCTCCAGCCCCAAGGTCTCATGACTTCTTGACTATTTTTATATCTTTTTAAAAAAATGTCTGTTCAAATCCTTTGTTGTGTTGTTTTGTTTTGTTTTGAGACAGGGTCTCCCTGTATCCCTGCCTGTCCTGGAACTCACAGAGATCTGCCTGCCTCTGCCTCTGGGATTAAAAGCATGCACCACCACACCTGGTTGATTCCCATTATTAAGTAGTATCTTTATCTTTGTTTATCCCTTTAACCATTCTGTATATCATTTTGAGATTAATATTTTAATATGTCACCCTTATGTTGTATTACTATTCAAAAACCTTCATTGCTTCTTTTCTTTGAGATACAGAATTTCTTTTAGCCTTAGCTAAGAATTTTCACAGTATGGCTCCATGTGGTCAAGATGAGTAACTAGATTTTCTTTAGATATGCAGGTGCCTATAGTGTCACAGTGACAGCCCAGGTATTCTTCCTTCAATGTTCGTTCATTACAAAATGCTTTTCATCCTTTATATAATATTCAGCTATACCTGGCTTATATCCTCTTCTAGATTGTGAATATGTTAACTCACAGACCATTTCTTTTTAAAAAATTTATTTATGTATATATGTGTAGGTCTAAGAGAGTGTTTTGTACACTTGAGTGCAGTTCCTGAAGAGGCCAGAAGAGGACATTGGGTCCCCCAGAACTAGAGTTACAGGCAGTTGTGAGCCACTCACATAGGTACTAAGAACCAAACTCAGTTCTCTGCGAGAGCAGTGCATGCTCATAACCATTGAGCCATCTCTCCAGACCCCAAAAGACTATTTCTTACTTGTTATATTCATCAAAACCATACACACACACACACACACACACACACACACACACACGCACGCACGCACGCACGCACATTACCTTAACACCTGTGTTAAGGTAAGAGTTTTCTAATATTGTCTTGTGGGGCTTCCCTCAGGTTTTTTTTTTTTTTTTTTTTTTTTTAATGTGAAAGACTGAATGTAAGTTGGGAATCTGCAATGCAGGTCCCTGTGCACACCGTGCTCGGAGGCATGCCCGCGGAGGTCAGAAGAGGGTCTCGGATTCCCCTGGAACTGGAGTTCTCCTGGAATTGGAGTTACAGACGGTTCTTAGCCGCCATGTGGGCGCTGGGGATCGAACCCGGGTCCTCTGTAAGAGCGTCGGTGCTCTTAACCGCTAGGCTATCTCTCCAGCCCTGGTTTTTTTTCTTTATTGGTATTTTTTTTCACTAGTGATTCACAAAGCTAGTTTTTCTTTGCCAATGCCAGATTCAGATTATTTACTATTCCCTCAAACTGGATGGCTTTAAATTGGACCAGGCTTCTGCCTTTTGGAGGGCAGTAAAGAGAATTTAATTTTGAAATCTTTTAACTGGAACTGTCTTGGTCCTTCAACAGCCTTTACTGTTCAGATTATATAAGTAATATATATGCATATATATATATATATATATATATATATATGTGTGTGTGTGTGTGTGTGTGTGTGCTTTTTATTTGAAAAATGATGAGTTATCTTCTAAAGCAAACCATTGCTTGGGTTTTTGGGTGTGGTGTTTTTTTGTTTGTTTTTTGTTTTTGTCTTTTTGAGACAGGGCCTCCCTGTAGCCCCAGCTGTCCTGGAACTCCCTCTGTGGACCAGGCTGGCCTTGAACTCACAAAGATTCTCCTGCCTCTGCCTCCCGATTAAAGGTGTGCGCCACCACGCCTGGCCGGGTTTTTTTCTTTGCATAGACTTCTTAATTTCTGTCATCATTATGATTGTAGTACAAAAATTTAAGACATGCTTGATGAAAACAGAAATAATTATATTCCCTAGCCTTACCCGTTGTTTTTTGTTTTGTTTTGAGACAGATCTCTCTATGGCCTCAGCTGGCCTGTAACTTGCTATATAGACCATGTTGGCCTCAATCTCACAGAGATATGCCTGCTCTGCCTCCTAGCCATTTTATTTATTTATTTATTTATTTTTTATTTTTTTATGTGTATGAGTGTACTGTCTGCATGTAGGTTGGAGCACCCGTGTGCAATGCCGAGGTCAGAAGAGGGCGTCGGATTGCCCTGGAACTGGAGTTAAAGATGGTTCTTAGCCACTATGTGGGTGCTGGAAATCAAACCCGGGTCCTCTGCAAGAGTAGCTGGTGCTCTTAACTGCTGAGCTATCTCTCCAGCCCCTCCTAGCCATTTTAATCTTGGGTCTAAAAATTCTGAGGATGCTTAAGTATGGGGTGACGAAAGAGACTGAGGATGATGGCTCAGCTATTAAAACACTTGTCATACAAGGGTGAAGACTAGAATTCATATCCCCAGAAACCCAAGTAAATGCCAGGTGGATGTGGTAGCCCTTCTGTAACTGTTGTAGCCTTGGAAGGTAGAAAAAAGATCCTCAGAAAAAGCTGGCCAGCAAGACTAGCCATATAACCAAGCTCTGGGTTTGATTGAGAGAACCTGCCTCAGTGAATGAGAAGAGCCAATCAAGATTTGATTCCAGCATCAATCTTGATCATTTACATGCCTGAATACATGTATGCATGCTCATACACAAAAATGCATACACACACCTGCATATCACACATGTGACAGAAGGAAAAAGACAATAAAAACTCATAAATAATGGCCAAAAGTTATATTCAGCAAATATATGGTATATTTTGTTAGCCTTCTGATGCTGTGATAAATACCCAAGATAATGAGCATATAAAGAGAAAATGATTGGGCAGGGATGGCTCAGTGGTAAAGGTACCTGGTCAGAAGCCTGATTGCCTGAGTTGGATCCCTGGAATCAATATGGTGTTATGGTGTAAGGAGGGAATTGACTCTTGCAAGCTTTCTTCTGACCTCTACACGTGTTCCCTGGCACTTCCCAAGGGGGGGAGAATATATATATTTTAGTGTTTGTAAGACAGGGTCTCCCTGTAGCCCTGGCTGTCCTGGAACTCGATCTGTAGACCAGGCTGACCTTGAACTCACAGAGATCTGAGTGCTGGGATTAGAGATGTGGGCCACCACACCCAGAATTTAAAACAACTATTTTAAAGAGAAAAAGATTATTTGGGTTCACAGTTTTGGAGGTTCCAGTCTATGATTGGGTGGACATACAGCATATCATGGCAGGGGCAAGTGGCCATGCAAAACAACTCAGCTAATGGTTGAGTCACAAAAGAAAGGTAAAAGGGGTGGGGTTCCACAGTATTCCCATCAAGGTCATGCCCCCAGTGACTAGAAGACTTCCTGCTAGGCTTTCCTTGCCTAATAATTTCACTACATCTCACTACCACAGGCCAGGGATTAAGACTTTAACACATGGCCCTTTAGGTGATATTTGAAATATAAACATGACATATAGTAAACAAATGGAGAGCATAGAGAAGTAGAAAAGTGCCAAGATGAATGGAATCAAGAGCCTGTCATTCACTGAGTTTAATTCTTAGTTTCATAGTAGAAACATCAGAACTAAGTATTTTTGGTGTTTTAGAAAGTTTTCATCCCAGGTGTGGTGGTGCACGCCTTTAATCCTAGCACTTGCGAGGCAGAGGCAGGCGGATCTTTGTGAGTTCAAGGCCAGCCTGGTCTACACAGTGAGTTTCAGGACAGCTGGGGCTACAGGGAGACCCTGTCTCGAAAAGACAAAAAAAAAAGTTTTCATGCCGGCCATGGTAGTGCATGCCTTTAATCCCAGCACTCAGCAGGTGGATCTCTGTGAGTTCAAGGCCAGCCTGGTCTACAGAGTAAGCTGCAGGCCAACTGGGACTAAAAGGGAGACCCTGTCTTAAAAAAAAAAAGTTCTTATATGCTGGGCGTCGTGGCGCATGCCTTTAATCCCAGCACTCAGGAGGCAAAGGCAGGGGGATCTCTGTGAGTTCAAGGCCAGCCTGGTCTACAGTTCCAGGACAGCTGGGGCTGCTGGGGGACCCTGTCTCATAAACACCAAAAAAAATAAAGTTTTCATACATATGTTGAGCAATCAGTGTTTATTCTAATACATAGTAGTCACATTAACTAAATCATAGAACCAGCCTAGGTGTCCAAGAGCAGAGGAGGAACAGATAAGAAAAATGGTACATAAGCATAATGGAGGTTTAAAAAAAAATGAGGTCATGTTGTTTGCAGCAAAATGGTACAATTAGAGAGTTATAGTAAACAAACCAATCTTAGAAAGATACTGTGCTTTGTGATTCCTAGATTTTATATAAAATTAAAAAAAATTTTTTTTTGTCCTTTTGAGACAGGGTCTCCCTGTATCCCCAGCAGTCCTGAAACTCACTGTGTAGACCAGGCTGGCCTTGAACTTATAGAGATCTACCTGCCTCTGCCTCCTGAGTGCTGGGATTACAGGCATGCGCTACCCACACCTAGTTTAAAATTTTTTTTAATGTATTTTTATATATGAATGTTTTCCCTGCATGTGTGTAAGTGCACATGTGTAGTGACCATGTTGGTTAGAAGAGGGTATCGGATCCCTTGGAATTTGAGTTTCAAGTGGTTGTTAGCTGCCACATATGTGGTTGTTGAGCACCAAACTAAAAGCAGCCAGTGCTTTTACCCTCTGAACCATCTCTCAAGCCCCTATAAAATTTGATACTACCAACAGTAGGTTGGGTCCTCCCACATCAGTCCTCAATCAAGAAAATGTCTCACAGACATCCCCATAGGACAGTCCGATAGAAGAAATTCCTCAAGAAGCAGATAGCAGATAGCAAGGAAGGGACCTGGACCAGATATAACCTTAAAAATAGGACCCAATGACCTAATTCCTTTAGCTAGCACCCAACAACTTAAGTTTCTAGAATCTCCCAAAGTGATACCACCAGCTGGGGACTAGGGACTAAGGTCGGGGGGAGCACATTTATGTTTTTATTTTATTTTTTCAATTTTTATTTTTAATTTAATATTATTTTTTTAAATATTTTTTAAATTTTACTTATTTTTGTATGTGTATGAATGTACTGTCTGCATGTAGGTCTGTGCACCCGGGTCGTGCAACGTTGCAGAGGTCAGAAGAGGGTCTCGGATTCCCCTGGAACTGGAGTCCTCCTGGAATTGGAGTTACAGACGGTTCTCAGCCGCCATGTGGGTGTTGGGGATCGAACCCGGGTCCTCTGCAAGAGCAGTCAGTGCTCTTAACCGCTAGGCCATCTCTTCAGCCCCTCAATTTTTATTTTTTATGTGTATGAATGTACTGTCTTCATGTAAGTTTGTGCATCCATGTCGTGCAATGCTGAGGAGATCAGAAGAGGGTGTCTGATTCCCCTGGAACTGGAGTTAAAGACAGTTCTCAGCCACCTTGTGGATGCTGGGGATCAAACCCGGGTCCTCTGCAAGAGCAGTCGGTGCTCTTCACTGCTAGGCCATCTCTCCATCCCCACATTCATATTTTTAAAAGTATAACAGTCTTCCTCACAAAATACTTATTTCTACCTATCAAACTAGTTCATTTGTGGTTTTGGATTTTGTTTTTTTTTGTTTTTTGTTTTTTGTTTTGAGACAGGGACTCCCTATGGCCCCAGCTGGCCTGGAACTCACTCTGCAGACACAGGTTGGCCTTGAACTCACAGAGATCCATCTGCCTCTGCCTCCCAAAGGGGTACACTAACATACCCAGCTTAAAGATGGTTCTTAGCCACCATATGGATGCTGGGAATCAAACCCAGGTCCTCTGCAAGAGGAGTCAGCACTCTTAACCACTTAGCCATCTCGCCAACCCTCCAGACTAGTTCAAATCAGTGTCTTTTCTTGACCCAATGACTTCATTGGCTTTTGTAACACTTTCATTTTTTTTCTCCATAGCAACAGTAACCTGTTATTATCTTTATTAATCTGATAATTGTTGTATCCCAAATAATAATTAATATATATATTTTTAGGTTGCTACAAATTTATTTTATTTATTTTTTTATTCTTTTTTATTATTTTCTTTTTTTTTCACATGAATTTATTTATATTTTTTTAACAAATCTAGACCCGTGTCCCCCCCATTCCCCCACCCC
>VZQC01009337.1:409513-425806 GCA_009823505.1 Rhizomys pruinosus
TTAACTATGAATTCCTTTGGAATTGACATGGTCATGCCTTCTTTGTCTCTTCTGATGTTCTTTTATTTTAGAAAGTCTTCATTTTACCCGATATTTAAACATAGCAGCCACCCTGCTTTTCTTTTTTGGTCTACCATTCGTTAGGATAGTTTTTTTCATCCATCGTCACATTAAGTGTGGTGACCTTTCTTGAGGTGAAGATGTGTTTCTTAAAAAGCTATCATGGATTCTAATCGCAATAGGATGGATTCTATTCCTAATCCAATCTCCCAAGTCTATTTCTTTTGGTTGGGGAATTGTAGTCCATTTAATAATTAAAGGTTATGACTGATACGGTTTGTGTTGTCTTCCTTTTTTACTTATCCTATTTGCAGTTTGGGTTTAGGTTTTATGCTTCCTGAGTTATGCTTTATTGATTCTCTGTCTAAGGTGCCTGGGGATTGGTTTCTCCTTTCTATCTTTCTTCTGAATTACTTTCAAGTATTCACTGAAGGTTGGTTTTTCCAGGATCAGTAGTATTCTTTTTTTTTTTTTTTTTGTTTTTTTTTTTTGGTCTTTCGAGACAGGTCTCCCTGTAGCCCAGCTGTCCTGGATTCACTCTTGTAGACCAGGCTGGCCTTGAACTCACAAGATCCGCCTGCCTTCTGCCTCCCAAGTGGCAGGATTAAGGCTGCTGCACCAACCACCCGGGTCGCCAGCGACATGTATTCTTCCTCAGTTGTTTTATGTTCAAATGCGAAGGTTTTTCTCTCTCTTCAACTATAATGACATTTCTGCTGGATAGGAAACCTGCGGATGGCATCTTATGTCCCTCATAATCATGGGGATGCGTTGCTCCAATGTTGTTTGCTTTCATAGTTTGCGTTGGAGAAGTTCAGTTGTAATTCTATAGGGTTTTCCCTTTATAGGTCACTTGTTTTTTTGTTTTTTTCTTTGTTTAGTTTTTTGTCTTTATTTTTGGGTTTTGTTGTGCTACTTAACTGATAGTCCGGCATGGAGAATTTCTTTTTTCTGATCTTGTCGTCGTTTGTAGTTCTATGTGCTTCTTGTATTTGTATTGGTTTGTCCTTTTTTTAGTATTGGGGAAAGTTCTTCGTCTTTAGTATTCTGTTGAAGATCTGATTCAAACCATTTTCCTTGGGATTCTTCTCCTTCCTCTATTCCTATGATGCTGGAGGGTGATCTTTTCATTTGAGTGTCCCCACAGCTCTCTCGGTTGTTCCTTGTTTGTTTGTATTTTTAAATTTTATCAGTCTTTCCTTTGAGGTTTTTAGAGTTTGTTTCTGTGTTATACTTCCAGACGTCTGGATTATTCTTGTTCTGCTTCTCCATTCTTCTTCATGAGCTATTTCCAGTTCCTTTCCTCTTGATAGATGAATGACATGTTTGAATTCTTTTCTTCCCAATTTTCCGCTTCTGACTTTCTATTTAAGTCATTTTCTTAACTTCTTTTTGGAGTTCTTCTCATCTCTTCCTGCAGCTCTTTGGTTTGCTGGTTGCTTTTCTTATCTTTTTATTCAGCATGGGATCTTTGTCAGTGTTTGCACTTCCGCGGAGCTTGTCATTCCGTTACTCTCTCCTAATAGTCCTTCTGAGTTCCTCATCTCTTTTCTTAGTTCTTTGAATATGTTCTTTTATTGATTTTGTCATGATAGTCTTGTTCTTCGTTAAATATGTTTCCCAATATGTGTATTGTGTTCTGATGTCTGTGTCCTGGGTGTCCTGGGGCATCCCCCGAGAGACCAACTTGCAGAGGAGTCGTCCAATAGGGTATAAGGTAAAAGCTTGTCTGGATTATGCCTTTGCCCACCTTTTCCCAGTGTTGTCTCTTCTTCGTATGCCTGGCAATGGCTTCTCCTTGCCTAGTATTCCAATGTGAGTCCATAATGTCCTGTTCACTGTGTGTTGAGGCTTGCTTTGCTTGCCTCCTTCGCTATGCCTACGCTTTGCAGTAATCCCACTCCCATTGGAGGGGGGACCGGGCAGGGGGGGTGCATGTCAAGCCCGGCCCCCGTTCCCCATCTATGCCTGCTGGGCTCAGGAGATCTCAAGATCTCAAGAGTCACACAAGCCTGCCTTTAATAATGAAATACTGATTGGGAGGATAACTCCGCCCCCACAGCCACAAAATCCAATCAAGCCAAAGACCGCACCTTTAATCCCAGCTGGGAGGATAACTCCGACCCCACAGCCACAAACGCCAATCAAGCCAAAGACAGGTGGACCAAGGGATCAACAATCAGCTCTGCTGAGGCACCCAGTTCCTACCTGTCTCCTGCCCTTCCTTCTGCTGGGCTCAGGAGATCTCAGATAATATATAATATATTGTAGATAACAAGTACATTTGAATATCTTTTACTTAAAATTCCTAAATAGTTTTTTTTCTCTTTTTTTAAATTTTTTATTTATTTTCATATGCGTATGAATGTACTGTCTGCATGTAGGTTGGTGCACCGTGTCATGCAATGCCACGGAGGTCAGAAGAGGGCGTCAGATTCCCCTGGAACTGGAGTTAAAGACGGTTTTCAGCCGCCATGTGGGTGCTGGGGATCGAACCCGGGTCCTCTGCAAGAGCAGTCGGCACTCTTAACCGCTAGGCTATCTCTCCAGCCCCCCTAAATAGTTCTATATTGCCTTTTTACCCTTTCACAACTCTTTGTGTGTGTGTGTGTGTGTTTGCATGTGGGTTTTAAATCTTACTCATTTCAAAATAATGATGGTACTCCAGTTTTTTTTCATTACTCCCAACATAATAAGAAGAGTCGTCCTGCAGCTGATGTGACTGCAACCACAAAGATTTATAAGCATAAAACCCAAAATATTTGCCATGTGGGAAGTCAGAGATCTAGGGCCACTACCTAGCTCTGTGTTTACTTGATCCCCAGATGTTATGTTAGACTATATATTATGCTTCTTGGGTAGCTTCTATATAAACTCATTTTGGCCAGGTATGGTGGCACATCCCTATAACCCCAGCACTGGCTATGAGAGTTTCTTGATATTTACTCTAGTTTGCTTTCTGTTGTTGTGATAAACCACTGACAAAAAAACAATTTTGGAAAGGGTTTATTTCATCTTAGACTTTACTGTTGATTATTGAGAGAAGCCAAGGCAGGATGCTCAAAGCAGGAACCGAAGCAGAGACCGTGGGAAGAATGCTTCTTACTGGCTGCTGGCTCATACTTGGCTAGCTAGCTTTCTTATTTTCTTCTTAAGAGAAGGATTTACTTAAGGAATAGTTGAATACCAAGGAAAAATTGTCCTTTTTCTCATAAATGAATAAATTTCAGCTTGCTTTCTTATATAGCACAGGACCACCTGCCTAGGGAATAGTACCAGGCACAGTGCGCCTGGAGCCTCCTGTATCAATTAAGATTAAGACAGTTCCCCACAGACATGCCCACAGACTAATCTCAATTAGGAAATTCCTCAAGTCAGACTTTTCTTTCAGATGACTCTAGGTTGTGTCAAGTTGACAAAGCTGACTAGGACACTCCACCCCTTGTCAACTTGATATGAAAACAGAGCATTTAAAACCATAACCTTTCCATTCTTTGTCTCATGTGCTATGAGATTAATATTATAAGCACAGAACAATTTTTTTGGGGGGTCTTTTCAAGACAGGGTCTCCCTGTAGCCCCAGCTGTCCTGAAACACATGGCTTTAATTCTGGCACTTGGGAGGCAGAGGCAGGCGGATCTCTGAATTCAAGGCCAGCCTGGTCTACATAGTGAATTCCAGGCTAGCTGGGACTAAAGGCAGACCCTGTCTCAAAAAGACATACACACACACACAAAAATCCAAAGTCTCACCAGGCATGGTGGCAAAAGCCTATAATCCCAGCACTTGGGAGTCAGAGACAGGTGGATCTCTGTGAGATTGAGGCCAGCCTGATCTACATAGTGACTTCCAGGCCAGCTGATGCTACAGGGAGACCCTATCTCAAACAAAACAAAACAGAAAAATCCAGTCTCCTTAAAAATAGAAAGCCTCATAAGTGTGGGTTCCTATAAAAATCAAAAAGAACTTATATACTCATATACAAAAAGGGAAAAACTGGGGCATAACAATAATAAGAACAAAGCAAAACTAGAATCCAGGACTGTAAATTGAAATCCTATAGCTCAGAATCTCACATCTAGAACTAACTCATTGTGTTGTTGTCTTCTGGCTTCAAAACCCTTGGGAAGTCCTTCTTCAACTCTGTCTTCCACAGCACACACAGCATATCTTACAGACTCAGACTAGCTCCATCCCGTATCTGGCACTGGCATCTCCAGTACTCTGGGGTCTCAACTGAGGGTTCACCTTCACCAATAACCTTTCTAGATCTTTCCATAGGGACTCCAACTCTGCCATATAGTGCAAGTTTCAGCCTCTCATTATGACCCCCCCCTCCCCATTTTTTTTTAGTCCTTCAGCTTTCATATTCAAAAGAGTACTATGGGGGAGACTGTTACATATTGCCAAGTTTGTCAGCTTAAGATGTAGCTTTGGCTGCCTTGGATGACAACATCTGTGTACCCTGACCCTAAGAAAATTTTTCCCTATTGTTGTAATGAAGCACCTATTTTACCTCAGTGGTGCCGGTCTCTTGTTAATCACAACTGATTCTTCAACCCTAGCTGATCACCACTCAGATTCTTAGCCAAAATATCACAGAAATAGCACCTATTCCAGTTCAGATAGAGTCCTTGTTCCTTTCTGAAAACTCATGAGCCAGACCTCCGAATTCCACATTTCTCTCATATTTTACAAGCTGCTACAATTAAAAGTTCATTAATCTGGCCGGGCGTGATGGCGCACACCTTTAATCCTAGCACTTGGGAGGCAGAGGCAGGCGGATCTTTGTGAGTTCAAGGCAGGCCTGGTCTACAGAGTGAGTTCCAGGACAGCTGGGGCTACAGGGAGACCCTGTCTCAAAAAAAAAAAGACCCCCCCAAAAAAGTTCATTAATCTCTGAGTGCTCAACAGCTTTTCCAACTCAGAGCTCCCAAATCTTCTGCAATCCTCTAACAAAATAGTCCAAGGCATGCAAGGCCCAATGTCAGATCCATCACAGCAACAGCACACTTCTCAGCACCAATTTTTGGTCTTTTTGAGACAGGATCTCCCTTTAGTCCCAGCTAGCCTGGAGCTCACTATGTAGACCAGGCTGGCCTTGAACTCACAGTGATCTGCCTGCCTCTGCCTCCCAAGTGCTAGGATTAAAGGCGTGCACCACCACACCCAGTTGAAAATGTTTTAAATAAAATGTATAAATATTTGGGGGAAGAGCCTCTTCTGAATAAAAAAAAAAAATCTGCTAATCTTTAATGAAATTGCATTAATTATCTGGGCAAAGTGGTGCATGCCTTTAATCCCAGCACTTGGAAGGCAGAAGCAGATGTATCTCTGTGAGTTCAAGGCCAGTCTGGTCTACAAAGTGAATTCCAGGACAGCTGGGGCTGCAGGGTCTGTCTCAAAAAGACAGACAGACAGACAGACAGACAGAAAGAGAAAGAAAGAAAAAGAAAGAAAGAAAGAAAGAAAGAAAGAAAGAAAGAAAGAAAGAAAGAAAGAAAGAAAGAAAAGAAAGAAGAAAGGGAGGGAGGGGGGAGAGCAGAGAGAGAGAGAGAGAGAGAGAGAGATTACATTGGTTGAGGACTGAACCAGTATCTCAAATACTAAAAATGTTTTCTCTTTTCTTTTGTAGTCATCTCAGCCAAACTTAAAGAAAATAAAAAGAATTGGTTTGGACCGAGTCCTTATGTAGAAGTCACAGTAGATGGACAGTCAAAGAAGACAGAAAAATGCAATAATACAAACAGTCCCAAATGGAAGCAACCCCTTACAGTGTAAGTTTTCTACAGTATAATATTTTGTTTAGCTGATGACCAGATGCAACACTAATATACTTTTTTTGTTGTATGTCCTTTTATTCTTTTCTCCTTTCCCATCAGTTCCTAGGACTTTTTCATCTAGTATCCCTTGTGTTTCTCTCTGGGTAGTTCCCTGTCTCTTCTTTGGGTCTCTTATCCTCTCCAGGTTAGTTGGTGATGGTGTGATTCTAGCTGCTGAGGAATGAATGAGTAGAGCTCTATAAGACCCCTTTGCTTAAACCGAGTTCAGTTTCAGTATTCACTGACAAAGTATCAATTGTTGGTGTAAAACCCAAGAGGTTAAGATAAAAAGAGGGGCTGGAGAGATGGCTCAGCATTTAAGAGCACTGACTGCTCTTGCAGAGGACCCATGTATCCACATGACGGCTAAGAACCATCTTAGGCCAGGTGTGGTGGTGCATACCTTTAATCCCAGCACTCGGGAGGCAGAGGCAGGTAGATCTCTGTGAGTTCAAGGCCAGCCTGGTCTGCATAGCGAGCTCCAGGCCAGTTGGGACTAAAGGGAGACCTTGTCTCAAAAAAAAAGAGAGAGAAAAAAAAAGAAAAGCATAATTTGACAACAGATGGAATTTTATTTTATCTGTTTATTTTAATTATTATTTATTATTATTATTATTATTATTATTATTATTTGGTATTTTGAAAGAAGGTCTCCCTGTAGCTCCAGATGGCCTTGGAACTCACCATGTAGACCAGAGTGGCCTCATTCTCACAGAGATCTACCTGCCTTTGTCACCTAGTGCTGGGATTAAAGGCATGTGCAACAAATGGTCTTAATATTTTTTTATTTACTTTATTTTGTGGCCGAGTGTGTTATCTGTGTGTATTTAAGCGCACTATTGTCATGGAATGCCCACAGAGGTCAGAAGAGGTTGTTGGATTCCCCTGCAACTGGAGTTAATAACCACAATATAGGTGCTGGAAATAAAATCCGTGTTCTGGAAAAATAGTAACTGGTTTTAGCCACTGAGCCATTTCTCTAGCTCCAACAAATGAACTTTTCTTTTTGTTTTGTTTTTGGTCTTTTGGGGACAGGGTCTCCCTGCAGCCCCAGCTGTCCTGGAACTCGATATTTAGACCAGCTGGCCTTGAACTTACAGAGATCTGCCCGCCTCTGCCTCTCTGATCCTCTGGAAGAGCAAGCAGTAAGTGCTCTTGATTGCTGGGCCATCTCTCTAGTCCTGACATTAACAGTTTTTTAGCTGTTTTTAATTAGCAGCCTATTGAAGATCACATTTAAATTGTACTCTTTTTTTGGGGGGGTAGAGTTTTACTGTGTAGCCCTGGTTGGCTTGGAACTTGCTACATAGACCAGGGTGGCCTTGAATTCCTTAATGGCACAAAAGTTAAGAAAATATAGGCCTTTAGAGCTGGGCATGGTGGAACATGCCTTTAATCCCAGCACTCAGGAGGCAGAGGCAGGCAGATCTCTGTGAGTTCAAGGTCAGCTGGGGCTACAGGGAGATCCTGTCTCAAAAAGACGAATGAATGAATAAATGTCAGATGAAAAGGGGCTCATCAGGTGAAAAGGTGCTTCTCACCACATTTAACAATCTGAATTTATCCCCGGAACCAAAATGGTGGAAGGAAAGACAGACCTAACTGTTGCAAATTGTCCTCTGACCTCCACACATGTACATATGCACCCACACACACACTGATAATTTTTTTTAATGAAAAACTTAAAAAGTAGAGTCATGTGTCATTGCACATTTGGGTAATCGCAGCATTTGTGAGGTCAAGCCAAGAAAACCAGGAGTATAAGGTCCTCCTTCAATGTAGCCCAGGGGTGGAATGGTATTCTAGCATGTGTGAGGCTCTGGAGTCAGTCTCTACTGCTGTCAAAATGTGAATGAATGAAACAAAACTGTCCTTGTAACCCTATAGAATAGTGCTATTGGTGTGCCAGATGTTATAGCTCAAATTTTCCTGTATTTGTTTTTTCCCTTTTTGCTTTCTTGAGACCAGGTGTCTCTGTGTTCCACAAGCTGAGTCTCAAGCTTGCAGTCCTTCTGACTACTTCATAACCAGTATAATTTCCAGTTGGCTCATAAAGAAATGTGTTGTGTGTATGTGTGTGTATACACATGTGTATGCAGTATACATGAATGTGGATGGCAGATGTTGACATTGGGTATCTTCGTTAATTGCTCTCCCCTTTTTATTTTTATTTATTTTTATTTTTTATTTTTTTTTTGAGACAAGGTCTCCCTGTGGCTCCAGCTAGCCTGCAACTCACTATGTAGACCAGGCTGGACTTAAACTCACAGAGACCCACCTGCTGGGATTAAAGGCATGTGCCACCACACCCAGCTTGTCCGTCCGTCCTTCCTTCCTTCCTTCTTTCCTTTCCTTTCCTTTCCTTTCCTTTCCTTTCCTTTCCTTTCCTTTCCTTTCCTTTCCTTTCCTTTCCTTTCCTTTCCTTTCCTTTCCTTTTTCCTTTTTCCTTTTTCCTTTCCTTTCCTTTTTCCTTTTTCCTTTCCTTTTTCCTTTCCTTTTCCTTCCCCTTCCCTCCTTTCCTTCCCCTTCCCTCCTTTCCTTCCCCTTCCCCTTCCCCTTCCCCTTCCCCTTCCTTTCCTTTCCTTTCCTTGTTTTGCCTGGATACATGTACGTGCACCATGTGTGTTGGATGACTGGAGACCAGGAGAGGGCATCAGATCCTTTGGAACTGGAGTTATAGATGGTTGTGAGCTACCATGTAGGTGCAGGGAACCAAACCTGGGTTCTGAACCACTGAGTCATCTCTTTAGCTCCAGTGAATGTGTTCTTGATATATATTTTATATATTCCTGAAAGTAATATCTGGGAATTTGGAGGAGAAAAAGATGGAGGTCAGAGGTAATATTGTACCTGTTTGAAAAGATGATGATGAATATATTATACCCAAAGTGGGCAACTTAGTATTAGAAAAACATTTAATGGGTTTAAAACACTCATCAATACCTGGCATTGTGGCGCACAACTTTAATCCCAGCACTTGGGAGGTAGAGGCAGGTGGATCGCTGTGACTTCAAGGCCAGCCTGGTCTACATAGTGAGTTCCAGGACAGCTGAGGCTACAGGGAGACCTTGTCTCGAAAAGACAAAAAAAACAAAAACAAAAACCTGACTTACTGTTAAAATAGTAATGGAAGGAAATGTTGTACAATGGTTCTGATAGTCACAGGTGGACTTTTTTCATCCAGATACTAATCAGGCCCAACCCTATATAGGTAGATTTGTGTAAAGGCTAGGGATATGGCTCAGTGGAAGAATGTTTGCCTTGCATGTACAAGGTCCTGGGTTCATTCCCTAGCACTGGCAAAGAAAGGTAGAGGGGGTGTTTCTCTGCTTCCCCCAAATTGATCACATTTTAGAGAGAATGAGGTTTAGAGGAATTCGGACATTTCTAGAACTAGTCTTTATGGAATTAAACCATAGGACTGTAGTAGGCTGTATAATATTTAGTGTTTCTGTTTTTCTAGCCTTTGACTAAGGTAGCTTGAACTTCCCATTTGCTTTAGAAAAATACAATTATAGGCCTGGAGATATGGCTCAGCAGTTAAGAGCACTAGCTGTTCTTGCATAAAATCTAGGTTTGAATCCCAGCACCCACATGGTGGTTGACAATTACCCTTAACTCCAGTTCCAAGGGATCAATCCGACCCTCTTCTGTCCTCTATGAGCACTGCACAACATAGGTACACACACGCACTTAAGACACATGCAGGCATAACATTCATACACATAAAAAATAAATTAATTTTAAAAATTATTAAAAATGTTTTATTTTATTTTATGTGAGTGCTGGAAACCAAATCCAGGTCCTCTGAAAGAGCAGCCAGTGCTCTAGCCATCTCTCTAGCCCCAATAAATAAAAAATTTTTTAGGGGGCTGAAGAAATGGCCCAGTGGTTAAGAGCACTGACTCCTCTTGCAGAAGACCCAGGTTCGATCCTCAGCACCCACATGGCAGCTGAGAACTGTCTTTAACTCCAGTTCCAGGGGAATCCGACACCCTCTTCTGACCTCTGTGGCATTGCACGACACGGGTGCACAAACCTACATGCAAACAGTACATTCATACACATTAAAAAAAATTTTTTTTAATTAAAATACTTCTAGTTGGGCATGGTGGCCACGCCTTTAATCCTAGCACTCAGGAGGCAGAGGCAAGTAGATCTTTGTGAGTTCAAGGCCATCCTGGTCTACAGAGTGAGTCCCAGGACAGCTGGGGCTACAGGGAGATCCTGTCTCAAAAAGACAAAAAAAAAGAAAAAGAAAGAAAAATAGGTACACCAAAAATATCTTAGATGTTAAAGCTTTATTGTAATTTGTTAAGGATCTCATTGTGATATTTAATGAAAGTAATATTTTCTCCCCTTTTTTGTTTTCAGTATTGTTACCCCTACGAGTAAATTATGTTTTCGTGTGTGGAGTCACCAGACCCTGAAATCTGATGTTTTGTTGGGAACTGCTTCATTAGATATTTATGAGACATTAAAGTCAAACAATTTGAAACGTATGTATGTAAGAGTAACTTAACAGAAAATGTATTTTGCTGTTTGTTTCTCTAGAAGAAATTCATGTGAAAAGTGTGGAACAACTCACATTTACCATTTGTCCTTCAACTTTACATGGTTATCAGGAGTAACAGAAAAATCATAACTGTTTAAAGTATTCTGAGTAACCTTAATTTCACCATTCATTTTGGATATAGTATTTTAAGTAAATATTTATTTCCTTAGTAAATAGATGTTAATAATGTACTAATACATAGTCAACTGTAGAAGAAAGTGAAAGAATTAAAGCAGAGATGAGCCAGACATGGTGGCACATGCCTTAATCCCAGCACTTGGGATGTAAAGGCAGGTGGATCTCTATGAGTTTTAGGCTAGCCTGGTCTACATAGTGAGTTCCAGGCCAGCCAGAGCTACAGATTAGAAAGATACTAAAACAAACAAACAAACAAACAAAATAAAATAAAATAAATAAAATTAAAAAACAAACAAAAAAGAGATACTGTCTCAAAAATACCAGAAAGAAAGAAAGGAAGAAAGAGAGAGAGAGAGAGAGAGAGAGAGAGAGAGAGAAAGAGAAAGAGAAAGAGAAAAAAAATTTAAAGCAGAGATGAAGGAAAGATGCTTGGGAGAGACAAATAGGGTGTTAGGATTAGGGCTTAGGTAGATTTATCAGTGTTTATTTCTAATGTTTATTTTTGAAGTTGCCTTATTTTAGGTGGTAGTAATTTTTGTTTTGTTTTGTTTTTGTTTTTGTTTTTGGTCTTTTTGAGACAGGGTCTCCCTGTAGCTCTAGCTAGCCCGGAACTCACTCTGTAGACCAGGCTGGCCTTGAACTCACAGAGATCCGACTGTCTCTGCCTCCCAAGTGCTAGGATTAAAGGCGTGCGCCACCATGCCAGGTGGTAGTAGTTTTATTTACAGTCCATAAAGCATAATTCTTTTTTTTTTTTTTTTTTTTTTTTTTTTTTTTTGGTCTTTCGACGGGTGCGCCCTGTAGCCCCCAGCTGTTCCTGGAACTCCACTCTAAATAGACCAGGCTGGCCTTGAACTCGCAAGATCAGCTTTGCCTCTGCCTCCCAAGTGCTTAGGATTAAAAGGCTGCGCCACCACGCCCGTCTTAAAATCAGAATGCATTTTCATTTTAACTAATATATCACAGTTTTAAAATATGAGAACTTTTGCGACCCCTTCACATATTTCTTATTTTATTTTTTTTTTTTTTTATTTCTGTATGTGTACGAATGTACTGTCTGCATGTAGGTCTGTACACCCGTGTCGTGAAATGCCGCGGAGTTCAGAAGAGGGTCTCGGATTCCCCTGGAACTGGAGTTCTCCTGGAATTGGAGTTACAGACGGTTCTCAGCCGCCATGTGGGTGCTGGGGATCGAACCCGGGTCCTCTGCAAGAGCGGTCGGCGCTCTTAACCGCTAGGCCATCCCTCCAGCCCCCCTTCACCATATTTCAAAGAACTATTTTTCTCATTTAGGTCTTTTGATGTAGGCTTTTTGTTTTTGTTTTTGTTTTTGGTCTTTTGAGACAGGGTCTCCCTGTATCTCCAGCTGTCTTGGAATTTACTCTGTAGAACAGACCGGCCTTGAACTCACAGAGATCTGCCTGCCTCTGCCTCCCGAGTGCTGGGATTAAAGGCCTGCAGCACCATGCCTGACAAAACATTTCTTTACATAAATAAATAAAATTAATAAAAAAAATTTAAAAAAAAAAAGAGAAAACATTGTTTTAATCTGAAAATACACCTCCAAGGATCCAAAAATAATCCAGTGTGCTGATTGTGGTGGTGTATAGTATGGGCCTGTGATCCTGCCACTTAGGAGGCCGAGAAAAGAGAGTCACAGTTTGAGGCCAGCCTGGTAAAAGTAATAATAATAATAATAAAATAAAAAGAACATTGTTAATGCTTAAACACATAATATATTAAATATCTTAATTATTTCATTTATTATATTCCATCCTTTTAAGACTGTGGCATAAAGTGAACCAGCATGATAATAAAGATTATTTACACCACATAAACTTAACTGAATTTAAGAATGGATTATTTGGGGCTGGAGAGATGGCCTAGCAGTTAAGAGCACCGACCGCTCTTACAGAGGACCCGGGTTCGATCCCCAGCACCCACATGGCAGCCGAGAACCGTCCGAAACTCCAATTCCAGGAGAACTCCAGTTCCAGGGGAACCCGACACCCTCTTCTGACCTCCGCGGCATTGCACGACACGGGTGCACAAACTTGCATGCAGACAGTACAGTCATACACATACAAAAATAAATAAAATTAAAAAAAATTAAAAAAAAATGAATTATTCACTGGGCATGGTGGTGCATGCCTTTAATCTTAGCACTGGGGGAGGCAGAGGCAGGTGGATCTTTGTGAGTTTAAGGCCAGCCTGGTTTACATAGCAAGCTCTAGGCCAGCTGAGACTAAAGGGAGACCCTGTCTCAAAAAGACAAAAAGAAAAAAGGCAATATTTGATCTCAAAGTTTCTTCAGCCTTGCGTAATGTAAAAAGTAAAACATAATAGTTTATATTCATGTACATTGAAAGGAAAGACTAAATAAAGAAGAAAAAAAGGAAAGACTTATGTTTTTTTGTATAATTTTTGCTCTTTTTCAGTGGAAGAAGTAGTTGTGACTTTGCAGCTTGTAGGTGACAAAGAACCAGCAGAGACAATAGGAGACTTATCTGTTTGTCTGGATGGGCTGCAAGTAGAAGCTGAAGTTTTTACCAATGGTGAAACTTCCTGCTCAGAAAGTAAGTGATCCCTTTTCCTTCCTTTTTTTTTTTAATTCAGATTTTATTTACTTTTATGTGTATCAATGTTTTGCCTACATGTATGTAAGTGAACCACGTGCCCGAAGAGGCCGGGAGAAGGTGTCCATATCCCCTGGAACTGTAGACTGTTGTGAATTGCCATGTGGTCCTGGGAATTGAACCCAGGTCTTCTGCAAGAGCAGTCAGTGCACTTAGCTGCTGCTGATCCATCTCTTCAGCTCCCCCTTTTTGTTTTTTTCATCCTTATTTGAGACAGGATCATACTGGACAAACTAGGCTAGTAATTTTCTTTGTGTGTGTGTGTGTGTGTGTGTGTGTTGGGGATGGTGTTGGTGTGGTGGCACACTCACCTGTATGTGTACCATACAGGTTAGGGGCCAGAGATTGACATTAGGTTATCATCCTTAATACCTTCTCCACCTTTTGTTTTGTTTTATTTTGTTTTTATTTCTTTATTTTTTTATTTTTTATGTGTATGAATGTACTGTCTGCATGTAGGTTTGTGCACCCATGTCGTGCAATGCTGTGGAGGTCAGAAGAGGGTGTGGGATTTCCCTGGAACTGGAGTTAAAGATAGTTCTTAGCCTCCACGTGGGTGCTGGGAATCGAACCCGGGTCCTCTGCAAGAGCAGTTGGCGCTCTTAACCGCTAGGCCATCTCTCCAGCCCTTTGTTTTGTTTTTTTGAGAACAGGGTCTGTCATTGAACCTGGAGGTCACCAATTCTGCTAGGCTGTCTAACTAGCAAGCCTCCAGGATCCATCTGTCTAATCAAATATCCCACTCCTAGTGCTGGGATTAAAGGGATATGCCTCACTAGGATTCTACATGGGTTCTGAGGATCTAAACTCAGGTCCTCAAGCTTGTATAGCAAGTCCTTAATCCACTGAGCTAGCTCCCCAGCCCTAGATTAGTTGAGCTTCCATCTTCTTATCTCAGGTTCCCAAATTTGGGGATTATAGGCAGGAATGGGGCCACCATGACCAGCTCAGTTATCACTATTTGGTTAAGATGGGGTTTTTTTGTGTGTGTGTCTGTGTGTGTGTGTGTTTTTTTGTTTTTTTGTTTTTGTTTTTTTTTTGAGACAGGGTCTTTCTGTTCCTCAGCTAGCCTAGAACTGGCTATGTAGACCAGACTGCCCCCAATCTCACTTCTGCTGGGATTAAAGTTGTGGCCACCACACCTGGCTGGTTGAGGCCTTTTATTTTATTCAGATTAAAAAATAGCTACTGGCTTCCTGTGTCTGCTTGAAGATGTGAACCTCTGCTTTCTGCTCCTGCCCCAGTACCTCCTACACCATGCCTCCCCACCATGATGGACTCTAATCCCTGTGGAACTGTAAGCTCCAATAAACTCTTTTTTTTTTTTTGGTCTTTTCGAGGCAGGGTCCCCTGTAGTCCCAGCTGTCCTGGAACTTACTATGTAGACCAGGCTGGCCTTGAACTCACAGAGATCCACCTGCCTCTGCCTCCCTAGTGCTGGGATTACAGGCAGCATGTGCCATCATCCCTTGGCTAAACTCCTCCTTTTATTAAAAAATTTTCTTCGTATCCAATTACTGTTATTCATTTCTTTCGGAAAAAAAAATTATTTGGGGGCTAGAAAGATGGCTCAGGGGGTTTGATTCACAGCAAACACATGGTGGCTAATAGCTGACAGTAACTCTAGTTTGGGGGATCCAGTGTCGTCTTCTGACTCTTTGGGCACTGGATAACATGGATGTACTTACATATATGCAGGCAATATGCTCATACACATAAAGCAAAAATAATAAATAGAATATATTAAGTGATTTTTATTTCCTTTTTATTTATTTTTTTAAGGACAAATATTTTTTTAATTTTATTTTTTTATATGTATGAATGTACTGTCTGCATGTAGGTCTATGCACCCATGTCGTGCAATGCCATGGAGGTCAGAAGAGGGCATTGGATTCCCCTGGAACTGGAGTTGAAGACGGTTCTCAGCCACCATGTGGGTGCTGGGGATCAAACCCGGGTCCTCTGCAAGAGCAGTTGGAGCTCTTAACCAGTAGGCCATCTCTCCAGCCCCTATTTCCCTTTTAAAAAGGTATTTGGGGGCTGGAGACATCTCAGCGGTTAAGAGTACCGACTGCTCTTGCAGAGGACCCAGCACCCACATAGCGGCCCGTCTTTAAGCCAGGCATGGTGGTGCACACCTTTAATCTACAGAGGCAGGCGGATCTCTGTGAGTTCAAGGCCAGACTGGTCTACAAAGCGAGTTCCAGGACAGCTGGGGCTACAGGGAGACCCTGTCTCCAAAAGACCAAAAAAAAAAGGTCATTCGGGTGATATAACTTAGCAGTAGAGCATTTGTCTAGCCTTTATGAGACCCTACATTCAGTTATCCGTACCCTAACAAATAAAGAAAAAGACATTGATCATTTAAATATTTTGCTTTTATTTCATTCTATAAATTAAAAAACTATATTCTGGGTTGGAGAGATGGCTTAGCAGTGAAGAGCACTGGCTGTTCTTGCAAAGGACCACGGTTCTATAGCCAGCAGCCACGTGGCAGCTAATGACCATCTGTAAGTCCAGATCTGTGCCCTCTTCTCACCTCTGAGAGCATTGAACGTCATAGGTGCACTTACACACATGCAGGCAATATACTCATAAAATAATAAATTATTTATTTTGCCAGGCATGATGGCGCATGCCTTTAATCCTAGCACTTGGTTAAGGCTGGAGAGATGGTCTAGCGGTTAAGAGTGCTGACCACTCTTACAGAGGACCCAGGTTCAATCCCCAGCACCCACATGGCGGCCGAGAACCGTCTGAAACTCCAATTCCAGGAGAACTCCAGTTCCAGGGGAATCTGACACCCTCTTCTGACCTCCACGGCATTGCACGACACAGGTGCACAAACTTGCGTGCAGACAGTACATTGATACACATACAGAAATAAATAAATGCCGGGCGTGGTGGTGTACGCCTTTAATCCTAGCACTTGGGAGGCAGAAGCATGCGGATCTCTGTGAGTTCGAGGCCAGCATGGTCTAAGAGTGAGTTCCAGGACAGCCACAGCTACAGGGAGACCCTGTCTCAAAAAAAAAAAAAAAATAAGCCACAGTAAGACCCTGTCATATTTAACCAAAAAAAA
>VZQC01009337.1:427575-541116 GCA_009823505.1 Rhizomys pruinosus
GCACGCCTTTAATCCTAGCACTTGGGAGGCAGAGGCAGGCGGATCTTTGTGAGTTCAAGGCCAGCCTGGTCTACAGAGTGAGTTCCAGGACAGCTGGGGCTACAGGGAGACCCTGTCTCAAAAAGACCAAAAAATAAAATAAAAAAATAAAAAGCTGGAAATCTGAAAGATAAAATTGAAGATAAATTAGTTGTTAAACTACCCTAATCTTCTGTACTTACGGCTTCCTGGTTTTTTTTTTCTCTTAATAGCTAGAATTTTAAGGCTAAAGTAATGCTTATCAGTCTTTATATTTCAGAATAGAATCTATACTGCACACATACTTAGAGATTTACTCTTTATTTTCTATAAAAGTTGTCAGTTGTATATCAGCATTTTTCAGCTCAAGTTTTTCTAAACAATTTAACCTTATTCTTTGAGATAAAGAGAAGTTTTAATTGGGAGGTCATGGCGGATTTTAGAATCGAATTGGCCAGATGCAGCCATTTGTCAATTGCTTACTATAAACTAGGAAGCATATGCCTATAAAGACTTATAGCTGTGCATAGGATAAACCTGTGTTAGGCAAGCACTGTACCACTCAGCTATAACCCCAGACCGAAACATTTTAGTTTAATTGGAGGGCTGTGGGGAAAACAGCATTGAGACTGAGTCTCAAACTATAGACTAGGCTGACCTTGAAATCAAGTTTTTATTCTCCTGCCTCAGCCTGCCAAATGCTGGGATTACAGATGTAAGCCACTTTGCCTGGCTTGGTTTTTGTTTGCTTTTGTTTTGTTTTGTTTTGTTTTGTTTTGTTTTGTTTTGTTTTGTTTTGCTTTGCTTTGCTTTGTTTTGTTTTGCTTTGCTTTGTTTTGAAAAGGTCTCAACATGTGGCTCAGGCTATCCTTGAACCTGCTCTGTAACCCACATTGGTCTTGAATTTGAGGCAGTCCTTTTTATCCTGAGAGCTGGAATTACATTCATGAGCCACAAAGTCCAGTTCCAGCTCAAGATCTTTTTTCTTTGCCACATATACTCTAGATGTATTTCAAGTTAGTTTAGAGAGAGCTAGCAAGATAAGCTCAGCTAGGAAACCTGAATTCAGTCCCCAGAACCCCTAGGAAGGTAAAAGGAGATAACTTCATTCCACAGAGTTGTTCTCTGACCCCCACGTGTGCAATGGCACACATATTCATACACATGCACACTCAAACTCATACACAAAGCTAATAAATAAGAATATAATAAGTAGAGAACTGTGTCTATATTAAAATAAATTTATGGGTAGTTTTGGAATATGTGGCCTCTGCTTACTGTTTATGCTCCATTGCTCTTAAATTTTTATTCATTCTTGGATTAGACTTTAGTTTTTGTAGTTCCATTAAACTTTATTATTATTATTATTATTTTATTTTATTTTATTTTATTTTTTATCTTTTCGAGACAGGGTCTCCCTGTAGCCCCAGCTGTCCTGGAACTCACTCTGTAGACCAAGCTGGCCTTGAACTCACAAAGATCCGCCTGCCTCTGCCTCCCAAGTTCTAGGATTAAAGGCGTGAGCCACCATGCCTGGCAGTTCCATTAAACTTTAAACAGCCATTTTAGCTCTGAGTAATGCTTACTGGTACAGTAAATTCTAAGAAACTAGCCAAACTTTTTGCTTTGAAGTTACTGGATCTGAATTAGGACTTGGTACCAACAATTTCTATTGAGAGATAAAAGTGTTTCTTAAATTGTTTTGGGCTGGAGAGATGGCCTAGCGGTTAAGAGCGCCGACCACTCTTGCAGAGGACCCGGGTTCAATCCCCAGCACCCACATGGCGGCTGAGAACCGTCTGAAGCTCCAATTCCAGGAGAACTCCAGTTCCAGGGGAATCCGAGACCCTCTTCTGAACTCTGCGGCGTTGCACGACACGGGTGCACAGACTTGCATGCAGACAGTACATTCATACACATACAGAAATAAATAAAATTAATAAAAAAAAAATTAAAAAAAAGAAATTGTTTTACACCAAACATGGCATGTGCCTTTAATTCTAGCCCTCAGGAGGCAGAGGTAGGTATATATATATATACAATATATATATATATATTGTATATATATTGTATTTTCAGCACACACATATATATATTTGAACATTCGTGTGTGGGGGCTGAAAATACTAAACTAACTTATCCTCCCCCAAAGGCCAGCAAGTCTCCTTTTCTACATGATGTTTATTTTACATGATGAGTGCTACTTAAAAAATTGAAGCAGTTAGCTGTGGTCATTGCTTTTTTTTAGGTAGGGCTTTACTGTATTCTTCATGAATTTTTTTCAGTTTGCAAAGTACTTTGATTTGTATTGTATTTTCTTCTTTCCTTTTCATGTTTGTTTTCTGTTTATTTGTTTTCTGTTTGCTTGCTTGCTTCCTGTTAGCCCAAGCTGGTCTACACACTCACTGTGTAGCCAGAGCTGGCTTTGAATTCCTGATCCTTCTACCTCTACCTCCCAAATGCTCAGATATAAGTGTTTGCCACTGTACTCCACTTTTTCTTGAGCTTGATAAAATATTAATTTTTGAGATTTATCCATATTATTGTATCTGAGTGCATTCATTTTTCCTCTTATGTAAAAATCTGTTAGGTGATCAGGCTAGAATTCATCCATTTTCATTACATTATATTTGTGTTTTTTGCATTTTTCATTTTTGCTGTTATAAACAGTACAGTAAATATTTTTGTGAATTGTCAGTCTGTGGGTTATATCCTTGGGAATTGTTGAGGTTTAATGATAAGTATAACTTCATTTACAGCTTTATACCATCTATTGCTTCTTCAGCTATGACCCCTTTTGTTGTTTTGGGGTTTTCACATTTATTTAAATTTATATATTTTGAGGTTGCCATTATCAAGTGTACATCTAGCACCTCTCTAATTCTAAACTCTAGAACAATAGAACTCTAGAACAATACTCCATTTCCTCCTTTACCCAGCCCCTGATAACCACTAGTCTGTTTTCAGTCTCTGGATTTGCTTATTATGGGAATATGTCATATATATATGATAGTAGATAATATATTAGTTACTGTTCTTGTGAGTTGACAGAATGCTTCTAACAATTTAAGGGAGAAATTACTTACTTTAGCACCTGGTTTTGGAGATGGCAGTCTACCATGACAGGAAAGGCCATGGCAGAGAGCAGGTCAGCTCATCATGGCAGCCAGGAATTAAAGAGATAGAAATGGAGAAGAGGGTAAGAAAACACATTCCAAGGAAATGCCCTGCCCCTAAGTGACCTTCCTCCCTCACCTATGCCCCACTTCCTATTCCCCACCTCTCAGTAATAGCCTCACATCATGAAATCAATCCATTAGTCCATTAAGCCCCCATGATCTAATCATCTCTGTCAGAGACAGAGCTTTGCTTTAATAATCTCTTAGGCTTTTCTTCCCAGTCTGTTGACAATGAACATTACCACATCAAATTAAATCATAGTTGACTTTCTGTAAGAGTGTGTGTGATATCTGCATGTAGGTATGCATGCCTGTGCATAAAGAGGCCAAAAGTCTTTGGGGCCTGGAGAGATGGCCTAGCGGTTTTTTAAGAGCGCCCGACCGCTCTTACAGAGGACACGGGATTCGATCCCCAGCCAACCACATGCTGGACCGAAGATCGTCTGAAACTCAATTCCAGGAGAACTCCAGTGTTTCCATCCATGGGGAATCCGGACCCTTTCTGACCTCCGCGGCATTGCACGACACGGTGCACGACTTGCATGCAGCACAGTACTTTCATACACTATACGAAATAAAATAAAAACAAAATTAAAAAAAAAAATTAAAAAAAAACAAAGAAAGAGGCAAAAAATGTATGTCAGTCGGTCTTCCTCTGTTCACTCTCTATTGCCACCCAGCAAGCCCCAGCAACCCTCCTGTCTTGTCCCCTCCCCTCTCTGTGCTGTGGTTTTACAGGTATGTGCAGGATACCACATCTGGCTTTTTTTTTTTGAGGACAGTGTCTCCCTTTAGTCCAAGCTGGCTGGGAGCTCACTATGTAGACCCGCTTGGCTCTTGAAACTCACAGAGATCCCACCTGCTTCTGCCCTCCTTGAGTGCTAGGATTATTAACAGGTGTGTGCGCCACCACACCCAGCTTTTTTTTTTGAATTTTTTTTTTTTGGGTGGTCTTTTTGAGACCACATCTGGCTTTTTTTGTATCTGGATTATTGATA
The DNA here is from genome assembly GCA_009823505.1 of Rhizomys pruinosus. Taxonomy (NCBI): domain Eukaryota; kingdom Metazoa; phylum Chordata; class Mammalia; order Rodentia; family Spalacidae; genus Rhizomys; species Rhizomys pruinosus. The sequence continues at coordinate 431,771 of VZQC01009337.1, forward strand.
TACTTTAAGATTTAAGTTGTAGTATTTCTTTATTTTGTCTTTTCGAGTCGGGTCTACCTGCGGCCTCACCTGGCCGTTGGGAACCGCTTCTGTGACCAGGCTGGCCTTGAACTCACAAAGATCTGGCCTACCTCTGCCTCCCAAGTGTGCTAGGACTTTAAAGGTGTGCGCCTACACACCCGGCTAAGTTCGTAGTATTTTTTTTTTTTTATCCTTTTTTTTTTTATGTGTATGAATGTCTGTTGCTTGTAGGTTGTGCACCCATGTTGTGCAATTTGCCACGGAGGTCAGAAGGAGGTCTTGGATTCCCATGGAAACTGGAGTTCCAGTGGAATTGAGTTACAGACGGTTCTTAGCGCTGCCATGTGGTGTGCTGGGGGATGGGAACCCGGGTGTCCTCTTTGCAAGAGCAGTCGGTGCTTCTTAACCGTAGGCTCTCTCTCAGCCCCCAGTTGTGTGTAGTATTTTTAAAGCTGAATGATATTCCATTGGGCATAATGTACACCAAATCATACATTACTGCAGAATGTTTGGTTCATTTCTCTTACTCTTAACTATTATTATTATCACACAAATCTATTGTAACTTTCAGACACAAATTTCTCGCTGTTTGTGTCTCTTTCTGTCTTCACTCTACTCTGTCTTGCTGTCTGTGGGACTGTGTCTTCCTCCTCTCTCTCCTCTCCTTCTTCCCTCCCCTCCCTCCCCCCTCCCCCTCCCACCCTTCCCTCCCTCCCCTCTCTCCCTCTCTCCCTCCTGTTGAATAGAATTGTAGATGCTTGTTTTGATGGTTTTACATTTCTGGCTGGGGTTCGTTGAGAGGGTTTTGTTTTGTTTTGAGATAGGTTCTCCTGCAGCCCAGGCTGTCCTCATACATCCCATGTAACCTTGAACTTCTGAGCCTTCCACTCTCAAATGCTGGAATTAAGATATGTGCTTACCTGCCCATTTACTGTGTACTATGGGATACTAGGTTTCACCTTACAGCTTCATAGTTCATCATGAGGGAGCCCAAGGTACGAGGTTAGTGTAGAAACTTGAAGTACACACCATGGAGGAAAGCTGCTTAATAGCTTGCTCTAGCCATTCTTAGCTTGCTTTTTTATACAATACAGGTTCACCTGCCCAGGGGAGCAACCACTCACAGTGGGCTGGGTCCTCCCACATTACTCAACAATCAAGAAAATGCCACACAGACATGGCTACAGGCCAATCCAATAGAGACAATTCCTCAACTGAGGTGCCCTCTACCCAGGTGTATCAAATTGACAGTTGAAGCTCTCTAGCACACTAGAGATGAGACCCAGAGTTTCTGACATGTTAGTTAAGCTGAATGCCACTCTTTTTTTTTTTTGTCTTTTTGAGACAGGGTCTCCCTGTAGCCCCAGCTGTCCTGGAACGCACTCTGTAGACCAGGCTGGCCTTGAACTCACAAAGATCCACCTGCCTCTGCCTCCCAAGTGCTAGGATTAAAGGCATGCGCCACCATGCCCTGCTGAATGCCATTCTTAACCCTTGTTTTCTGCTGTCTGTGTAGTCCATGCTGACCTCAAATTCAGCATTCCTATCTCTACTTGTCCAATACTGGGATTACAGTATTGTAATCCAAGCCCCACACATTAAGTTTATTTTGATACATGGTTTTGCTCTATATTCTCTATTTAACAATTCCACTACCTGAAATCTTTAAGGATATAAATATTTTTTAAATTCACCTTTTTAATTTTTTTATAGAGTCTCACCATATAATCCTGATGGCCTGTAACTCATAGACCACCAGGGTGGCCTCAGGCTTACAGCAGCCTTCTTTCTGAGTGCTGAGACTATAGGCATGCACCACCATGTTGACTTTGGAATGATCTTGTCTTTCATTGGGGCTCATTTTGATTTATAGTTTTTGAAAAAATTATTATAAATATATATTAAGTTTTGTTTTATTTATGAGTGTTTTGCTTGTGTGTGTGTGTAAGTGCACCCATGTCATGCAATACCCACAGAGGACAGAGAGAGCATCTGATCCCCTAGAACTCGGGTTATAGACTGGTGTTAGCTTCCATGTGGGTGGTGGGATTCAGATCTTGTGCAAGAGTAGTCAGTTAAGGCTTAAGAATGGCATTCAGCTTAACTGCTGAGCCGTCTCTCTAGCCCTTGATTTGTATTTTATTCCTGAGTGTAAATTTGTATTTTATTCCTGAGTATAAATTTACATTTTATCAGAACTTTAAAGGCCTAATTTGGAGCTTCCTTGCTAAATAATGTCTTTTGCTTTTGCTAGGTGCCAGGGTTTGCCACAGCCCTAGGAATACTTAAGCTACTTTGTAAGGTCCCTCAACCAATGTTACAGTCTCTGGTTTAGCACTGCCCACCTGTTGCCCTGAGGCTTTCTGATCCATTCCAGAGCTGGTAATTGCTACAGGATAACCCTGTTTTTAAGCATTTAAAAACTATAATGTGTTTCTATTCTGGTATATCAACTCAAGTTTTTGTTTGCTTTGGGGATTGCTAGGCACCTAGGAAATAGGAGCAGTGTGTTGAATTGGCTTAGGAGGTAGTTATTTTATGGTAGTAGCGCTCCTTTGATTTAGCTCACTGAGAATCTTTGTAGAATTTCCAGCATTTCCTGTGGGTAAAACATGTGCATTTAGAATTCTTGCCAGTTGTTCTTGTCACCATGCTCACCAACTCCAAGTGACTTTTTCCTGTGTGTTTTCATATGATGTGTATGCATGTGGGTGCCTGAGTTCCACTAGCACATGTGTGGAGATGAGAGGACAGTATTTCAGAATTGGTTCCCCCCGTTCTTCCTTGTTGAATCAAGGTCTCTTCTTTCTGCTGCTGTCCTTCGTACTCAAGCTAGCTGACCCCGAAGAGGGATTACAGATTTGGACCACTGTGTTTGCCCTTTTATATGGGTTCTGACATTAAATTCAGGTCCTGGCAAGCACTTTCACCTGCTGAGTCCCTCCCCTTCTCCATATAAGTGGTTTTTTTTTTGTTTGTTTGTTTGTTTGTTTTTTCTTTTTTTGGTCTTTTCGAGACAGGGTCTCCCTGTAGCCCCAGCTGTCCTGGAACTCACTCTGTAGGCCAGGTTGGCCTTGAACTCACAAAGATCTGCCTGTCTCTGCCTCCCAAGTGCTAGGATAAAAGGTGTGCGCCACCACGCCCGGCAAGTGGGTTTTTTTTTAATTATGAGCAAAATGAAATTTATTTTTGTTTTTTTTTTAATTATTTGTTTTAGTAGCATATAATATTGGTGTAGCTTTCTCATTTTACTTCTGCCCCATCTATTGATTATTTTGAAAAAATATACACATCAAAAGGACTGTTTTTTATTTTGAGACAGCCTTTTTTTTTTTGAGATAGGGTCTCCTTGTAGCCCAAGCTGGCCTGGAGCTCACTCTGTGGACCAGGCTGGCCTTGAACTCACAGTGATCTGCCTGCCTCTGCCTCCCAAGTGCTAGCATGCGCCACTGCACCCCCTCCCACAGGCAGTTTTGCACTGTAGCTCAGATTGACCTGGAATTTATTGTGTATCCCAGGCTAACCTTGAACTTATGGCGAACCTTAGCATCCCTAGTGGTGAGATTATAGGTGTGAACCAGCAACCTGGTATCTACAGTGCTGGGGATCAAACTCAGGGTTTCAAGGATGTTAAGGAGACATACTGTCTACCAAGTAAGCTACACTCCCAGCCCTATGTTATACTTCTAGAAACTAACAGCTTTATGAAAGTGCATTATGTCATAAAATTCACACATTTTCAGATACACAGTTAAATTTTTTCATAAAAATATTAAGCCGGGTGAGGTGGTACACACCTTTATTCCTAGCACTCAGGAGGCAGAGGCAGGCAGATCTTTGTGAGTTCAAGGCCAGCTTGGTCTACAGAATGAGTTCTAGGACAGCTGGGGCTACAGGAAGACCCTATCTCAAAAAGACCAAAAAAAAAAAAAGTTATTAAATTTATTTATTGTCTTTGTGGGTGTGTGCACCAGGGCCCAAATGTAGAGGTCGGAGGACAACTTTTAGGAGTCAGTTCTTTCCATCACATAGATTCCAGGGATCACATGCAGGTCATGCTTGGCTAGCACCTTTTACCTGTTGTACCAGCAACACTTAAAGTATTTGTGAGTTATCATGTTTCAGTAATGGGCTTTTTTGTTTTGTTTTGGTTGGTTTTTGTTTTGAGACCAGCGTTTCATTGTGTAGCTCTGGCTGGCCTGGAACTCACCATATATGCCAGGCTTGCTTTGAACTCAAAAAGATCTGTCTGCCTCTGTTTCCCTCTGAGTGCTGGGATCAAAGGCATTTGCCACCTGCTCAGTTTGTTTTTAAATACAGTTTTCTATTCTCTCTCTCTCTTTTGGTCTTTTTGAGACAGGGTCTCCCTTTTGTCCCAACTGGCCTCTGGAGTTCACTATGTAGACCAGACTGGCCTTGAACTCACAGAGATCTGCCTGCCTCCACTTCCCAAGTGCTGGGATTAAAGGTATGTGCCACCACGCCTGGCTTAAATGATTAAATATAGTTTTCAATCATAAAGCAACTCTATATTTTATTCATTCTATTATACCTTTTTTTTTTTGGTCTTTTTTGAGACAGGGTCTCACTGCAGCCCCAGCTGTCCTGGAACACCCAGCTCTACTATATCATTTTAAAATGTGTATTTCTGGCTGGGCCTGGTGGTACACAACTTTCATCCCAGCAGTTGGGAGGCAGGGACAGGTGGATGGATCTCTGTGAGTTCAAGGCCAGCCTGTTCTACATAGTGAGTGAGTTACAGGCCAGCTGGGGTTACAGGGAGACCCTATCTCAAAAAGTCCAAAAAAACAAAAATGGGGCTGGAGAGATAGGATAGCCTAGTGGTTAAGAGTGCCGACTGCTCTTGCAGAGGACCCGGGTTCGATCCCCAGCACCCACATGGCGGCTGAGAACCGTCTATAACTCCACCCTCTTCTGACCTCCGCGGCATTGCACGACACAGGTGCACAGACCTACATGCAGACAGTACATTCATACACATATAAAAATAAAATAAATAAATAAGGTATTTCTATAATCTCCAGTACTTTAGAAAAGTAAATAGTTGACTTTAACAGCTTTGCTAACTATGGTATAATTTAGTTATGAATCAACATCTTTTTTACTGTTTGAAATTATGATACATACTGGTAGTTCTGTTCTTTTACCAAATGCATCTAGACTGTTCAACCCGATTTTTATGCATTTTACAGGTTTTCCTCTGTTTGCTGTCTGATTTTTGGTTTGCCTCTATGAGCCTCCCTCTTAACACAGTACACAGTTCTAAGGATCTTACCTATGAATGAAATTGAAAAAAAAATACATGGACATTGTAGCATTCATTTGAGCCACTTGGAGAATTTTTTGGTGTTTTTGTTTTCCAAAACTCTGAGCAAGTTATTTATGTCATTCATGTTCTTTAGATTCCTTCCCAGGTTCCTTTATAAGAGAAAATTATTGGCTTTGTGATTTTCATAATTGAGTTGTGCTGACCATCTTGCTTGTGGTTAATACTATTCTTGAGTTTATTTCAGACACAGTAAATGTCTAAAAAAGCAATATGTGAGGTTCAAAACTCTAATCTTAATTTAATGAGGCTGAGGCAGGAACAGCAGGAGTTCAGTGTCAGCCTAGGGTGTAGAAGATAGTTAAAACACTAGGTTTGGGGCTGGAGAGATGGCCTAGCGGTTAAGAGCTCCGACTGCTCTTGCAGAGGACCTGGGTTCGATCCCCAGCACCCACATGGTGGCTGAGAACCGTCTGTAACTCCAATTCCAGGAGAACTCCAGTTCCAGGAGAATCTGACACCCTCTTCTGACCTCCTTGGCATTGCACGACACGGGTGCACAAACCTACATGCAGACAGTACATTCATACACATAAAAAATAAATAAAATTTAAAAAATATATATTAAAAAAATCACTAGGTTTGAATTCGAATAAAAAACATTTTTGAGCTGGGCGTGGTGGCGCATGCCTTTAATCCTAGCACTTGGGAGGCAGAGGCAGGCGGATCTTTGTGAGTTCAAGACAAGCCTGGTCTCCCTAGCGAGTTCCAGGACAGCCACAGCTACAGGGAGACCCTGTCTCAAAAAGACAAAAAAAAAAAAATTTTTTTTTTTAAAAAGGTCAAAAGTAAGGTGCAAGTAATGTTCCTTAACTGACCTCATATATAGTGGTAGGTGTTTGTATAAAAATGAATAAAATTGGGGGCTGGAGAAATGGCTCAGTGGTTTAGGCACCGACTGCTCTTGCAGAGGACCAGGGTTCAATTCCCAGCACCTACATGGCATTTAAAAACCATCTTTAACTCCAGTTCCAGGGGAATCCAACACCCTCCTATGACCTCTGCAGCATTGCATGACACGGGTGCACCAACCTACATGCAGATAGTACATTCATACACATAAGAAATAATGATAAAAAAAATTTTTATAATGAATAAAATTGAGTCATTTGAACATTATTTTCACCTTAAAACTCATGTTGGAAGCCTGATGTGGTGGCCCACTCCTTTAGCACTCGGGAGGCAAGGTCTCTGTGAGTTCTACACAGCCCGGTCTACATAGTGAGTTCCAGGCCAGCTGGGGCTACAGGGAGACCCTGTCTCAAAAAAACTTATTGGAATTTATGTTATAATGCTCTTACTAGGAAGTTTCAATAAAAGGCTTTAGCTACTTTTTATAAATTAAGTTGAAAACTACTCTCTTGAAACTCATTTTGTTTAAATTTATTGATGTTAAAGGTGCTTCACAGAATGATGATGGCTGCAGACCCAAGGATGAAACAAGGTAAGAGTTCAATAATTGCTTACCAGAGAATACAGAAAGATGCAAGAAGAATTCATTAAAATTTCAGGTTCAGGAGCTGGCTATAGTGATACATACCTTTAATCCCAAAACTTAGAGGGCAGAGGCAGGTTGATCTGTGTCAGTCTGTCGGAATGTTGCCAGCCTGGTCTGTATAGTGAGTTCCAGGCACATTGGGCCTACAAGGGAGACTCTGTCTCAAAAAACCAGAGAGAGAGAGAGAGAGAGAGAGAGAATTTCAGGTTCAGGAAAGATGGCTCAGCTTTCTACTCTTGCAGAGCACCCAAGTTTGGTTCTTAGTACCCACAGCTGGTGGTTCACAGCCACTTTTAACTGCAGTTAAGGCATCTGATATTCTCTTATGTACTCTGCAGGCACCTGCACACACACATGCATAGATCCACATACACGCATAAATTAATAGAAGAAAAAGCAAGCAGGGGCTGCAGATTGATAAGTAACTGGCCTCACTCATGTGATCCTAGCAGTTGGGAAGCCAAGGCAGGAGGATAACCTTGAGTTTGAATTCAGCTTGGCAGCATAGTGAGATTCATGCTAGCCTAGGCTGCCTTTTGAGATATAAGCCAGCCTCAGCTCCTAAATGAGACCCTATCTCAAAAGATTAACTCAAAAGTTAGGGATTCCAAAAAAAAAAAACAAAGCCAGGCTGGTGGCGCACCCCTTTAATCCTAGCACTTGGGAGGCAGAGGCAGGTGAATCTTTATGAGTTCAAGGCCAGCCTGGTCTACAGAGTGAGTTCCAGGACAGCTGGGGCTACGGGGAGACCCTGTCTCGAAAAGACCAAAAAAAAAAAAAAAGTAGGGATGGTGGTACATACTGTAATCCTAACATTCAGGAGGTAAAGACAGGGTGATTATGAATTCAAGGACAGCTCTGGCTACATAGTTTTGTCTCAAAAAACTAATCCAAGAGCTGGAGAGATGGCTCAGTGGTTAAAAATACTTGCTGTTCTTGTAGAGGACGTGAGTTTGGGTCTTAGCACCCAAGTGGTGGCTAACACCAAAACTCCAGTTCCAAGAGATCTATCACCCTCTCCTGGCTTCCGAGAACACTATGCAAATGGTGTATTTACATACAGGAAGAATATTCATACACCACAAAAAATACAAATAAATACAAAGGTGTTTTTGTTTTTTTTGTTTGTTTGTTTGTTTTTTTAAAGAAAAGGAGCTGGAGATCAGTTAAGAGCTAAGTTCAATTCCCAGCATTCGTGTTGGGTAGCTCACAAACTGCCTATAACTCCAGCTCCAGGGAATCCAGCACTCTATTTTAGCCTGTGTGGACACACAAACACACTAAAATAAACTCCCCCCCCCCAAAAAGGAAAGCCAGTGGAGCTGAGGAGAGATAGCTTAGGGGTTAAGAGTACTAGCTGCTTTTAAGAGGGCATGGGTTCAGTTCCCAGCACCCACATGCCCACGTGGCAGTTCCAGGGGATCTCATGCTGTCTTCTCACATCCATGGGGATTGCATGATACAGGTGTACATACATGTAGGCAATATATTTATACACATAAAAATAAATATATTTTTTAAAAAAGGCAAAGAAAATTCAGGTATGGTTGTGTACTCCTTTAATCCCAGCACTGGGGAGGCAGAAGCAGAGGCAGGTGAACTTGGTCTGCATAGTTCCAGGCTAGCTGGAGCTACAAGGAGACTCTTGTCTCAACAAAGAGGGGGCACTGGCTGCTCTTGCAGAGGACGTGGGTTTGATTCCCATCACCCACAAGGTGGCTAACAACTGTTCACAACTTCAGTTCTAGGGGATCCAATGCCATCTCTGACCTGCAGACATTATTCAACATAGATGCACCTACCTACTTACAACCACATAAAATTAAAATAAATAATTTTTCTTTTGTCTTTTTGAGACAGGGTCTCCCTGTAGCTCCAGCTGTCCTGGAACTCACTAGGTTGGCCTTGAACTCACAGAGATCCACTTGCCTCTGCCTCCTGAGTGCTGGAATTAAAGTGTGTGTCACCACAACTGACTTAGAAAAAATATTTTTTAAATGATGAGAAACAGAAAAATAATGTCACAAATTAAACAGAGGATATGTTATAGTATCACATTACTGCTGAGGAGGATAAAGTAGAAGCCAGACTATTAAGTAACTTCTTACCAAGAATAATTTTTAAATTTCATTTATTTATTTATATTTTATGTGTGCTACTGTTTTGCCTGGATGTATATAAGTTTACACCAGTGTGTGTAGTACCCAAGGAAGCCAAAAGATAATGTCAGATCCCCTTTGGAGTTACAAAATGGTTGTTAGCCAACATGTGGGTGCTGGGATCCCAACCCTGGTCTTCTACAAGAGCAGCCAGTGTTCTTTAATTGTTGAGCCATCTGTCCAGCCCTTTAAGTATTTTAAAAATAGCCATATAAATGATTTTGATGCTGTCTGAAGTTTCATTAAAGTTTTTCTATTAGAACTTTTTTTTTTTGTCTTTTCAAGACAGGTCTCCTTGTAGCCCCAAGTGTCCTGAAACTCACTATGTAGACCAGGCTTGCCTTAAACTCACAGCGATCTACCTGCCTCTGCCTCCCAAATCCTCTGTGGGAGGTAGTGCTTATTTTTAATTTTATGTCTTAAAATTTATTGTGTATGCCAGGCATGGTGGCTCATGCCTTTAATCCTAGCACTTGGGAGGCAGAGGCAGGCAGATCTCTGTGAGTTCAAGGCCAGCCTGGTCTACAGAGTGAGTTCCAGGACAGCTGGGGCTACAGGGAGACCCTGTCTCAAAAAAGACAAAAAAAAAAAAACAAAACAAAAATGGGGCTGGAGAGATAGGATAGCCTAGTGGTTAAGAGTGCCGACTGCTCTTGCAGAGGATCTGGGTTCGATCCCCAGCACCCACATGGCGGCTGAGAACCGTCTATAACTCCACCCTCTTCTGACCTCCGCGGCATTGCACGACACAGGTGCACAGACCTACATGCAGACAGTACATTCATACACATATAAAAATAAAATAAATAAATAAATAAATAAGGTATTTCTATAATCTCCAGTACTTTAGAAAAGTAAATAGTTGACTTTAACAGCTTTGCTAACTATGGTATAATTTAGTTATGAATCAACATCTTTTTTACTGTTTGAAATTATGATACATACTGGTAGTTCTGTTCTTTTACCAAATGCATCTAGACTGTTCAACCCGATTTTTATGCATTTTACAGGTTTTCCTCTGTTTGCTGTCTGATTTTTGGTTTGCCTCTATGAGCCTCCCTCTTAACACAGTACACAGTTCTAAGGATCTTACCTATGAATGAAATTGAAAAAAAAATACATGGACATTGTAGCATTCATTTGAGCCACTTGGAGAATTTTTTGGTGTTTTTGTTTTCCAAAACTCTGAGCAAGTTATTTATGTCATTCATGTTCTTTAGATTCCTTCCCAGGTTCCTTTATAAAAGAAAATTATTGGCTTTGTGATTTTCATAATTGAGTTGTGCTGACCATCTTGCTAGTGGTTAATACTATTCTTGAGTTTATTTCAGACACAGTAAATGTCTAAAAAAGCAATATGTGAGGTTCAAAACTCTAATCTTAATTTAATGAGGCTGAGGCAGGAACAGCAGGAGTTCAGTGTCAGCCTAGGGTGTAGAAGATAGTTAAAACACTAGGTTTGGGGCTGGAGAGATGGCCTAGCGGTTAAGAGCTCCGACTGCTCTTGCAGAGGACCTGGGTTCGATCCCCAGCACCCACATGGTGGCTGAGAACCGTCTGTAACTCCAATTCCAGGAGAANTTCTCTTACCTCTACCTCCCAAACATGCTCAGATTTAAGTGTTTGCCACTGCTTACTCCACTTTTTCTTTAGCCTGATATCAAAATATTAAATTTGAGATTTATCCAATATTATGTATCTGAGTGCATCATTTTTCATCTTATGTAAAAATCTGTTAGGTGATCAGGCTTTTAGATACGACTTCATCCATTAGAATTCATCCATTTTCATTACTGTATATTTGTTGTTTTTTGCATTTTTCCATTTTTGCTGTTCATAAACAGTACAAGTAAATATTTTTGTGAATTGTCAGTCTGTGGGTTATATCCTTGGGAATTGTTGAGGTTTAATGATAAGTATAACTTCATTTACAGCTTTATACCATCTATTGCTTCTTCAGCTATGCAACCCCTTTTGTTTTTTGGGGTTTTATTTTATTTAAATTTACTCTATTTTGAGGTTGCCATTATCAAGTGTACATCTAGCACCTCTCTAATTCTAAACTCTAGAACAATAGAACTCTAGAACAATACTCCATTTCCTCCTTTACCCAGCCCCTGATAACCACTAGTCTGTTTTCAGTCTCTGGATTTGCTTATTATGGGAATATGTCATATATATATGATAGTAGATAATATATTAGTTACTGTTCTTGTGAGTTGACAGAATGCTTCTAACAATTTAAGGGAGAAATTACTTACTTTAGCACCTGGTTTTGGAGATGGCAGTCTACCATGACAGGAAAGGCCATGGCAGAGAGCAGGTCAGCTCATCATGGCAGCCAGGAATTAAAGAGATAGAAATGGAGAAGAGGGTAAGAAAACACATTCCAAGGAAATGCCCTGCCCCTAAGTGACCTTCCTCCCTCACCTATGCCCCACTTCCTATTCCCCACCTCTCAGTAATAGCCTCACATCATGAAAACAATCCATTTTAGTCCATTAAGCCCTCATGATCTAATCATCTCTGTCAGAGACAGAGCTTTGCTTTAATAATCTCTTAGGCTTTTCTTAACCCAGTCAAGTTGACACACATGAACATTACCCAGTTCAAGAAACATAGTTACTTTCTGTAAGAGAAGAGGTTGGTGTGTTGATATCTGCATGTTAAGATTGCATGCTGTGTGATAAAGAGGCAAAGAGTCTTTGGGGGCGGAGAGATGGCCTAGCGGTTTTATTTTAAGAGCGCCCCGACCGCTCGTACAGAGGACCCGGGTTCGATCCCCAGCACCCACATGGTCGTGCCGCGACCGTCTTGAACTCCAATTCCAGGAGAACTCCAGTTCGTTTTTCTCCTCCAGGTGAATCCGAGACCCTTTCTGACCTCCGCGGCATTGCACGACACGGGTGCACGACTTGCATGCAGCCGTACATTTATACACTTACAGAAATAAAATAAAAAAAAATTAAAAAAAAAAATTAAAAAAAAAAACAAAGAAAGAGGCAAAAGTGCTATGCTCAGTCGGTCTTCCTCTGTCACTCTCTAAATTGCCAACCCGCAAGCCCCAGCAACCCTCCTGTCTTGTCCCCTCCCCTCTCTGTGCTGTGGTTACAGGTATGTGCAGGATACCCATCTGGCTTTTTTTTTTGAACAGGGTCTCCCTTTAGTCCAAGCTGGCTGGGAGCTCCCTATGTAGACCCGCTGGCCTTGAACTCACAGAGATCCACCTGCTTTCTGCCCTCCTGAGTGCTAGGATTAACAGGTGTGTGCGCCACCACACCCCAGCTTTTTTTTTTTTTTTTTTTTTTTTTTTTTGGTCTTTTTGAGACCACATCTGGCTTTTTTTGTATCTGGATTATTGATCTACTTTTAAGATTTTAAGTTGTAGTATTTCTGTATTTTGTCTTTTCGAGTCAGGGTCTACCTGCGGCCTCACCTGGCTGGAAACCGCTCTGTAGACCAGGCTGGCCTTGAACTCACAACGATCTGCCTACCTCTGCCTCCCCAAGTGCTAGGACTTAAAGGTGTGCGCCAACACCCGGCTAAGTTCGTAGTATTTTTTTTTTTTTTCCTTTTTCTTTTTGTATGTGTATGAATGTCTGTTGCTTGTAGGTTGTGCACCCATGTTGTGCAATTGCCACGGAGGTCAGAAGGGGGTCTTGGATTCCCATGGAACTGGAGTCTCCTGGAATTGAGTTACAGATCGTTCTTAGCGCTGCCATGTGGTGTGCTGGGGATGGACCCCGGGTTCCTCTGCAGAGCAGTCGGTGCTTCTTAACCGTAGGCTCTTCTCCCGCCCCCAGTTGTTGTAGTAGTATTTTTAAAGCTGAATGATATTCCATTGCATATATGTACACCAAAACTCATACATTCACTGATAGATGTTTGGTTCATTTTTCTCTTAACTATCTATTATTATCAACAATTCTATTGTAACTTTCAGAACAAATTTCTCTCTGTGTGTTCTCTTTCTTCTCTTCCTCTCTCTGTCTGTGTCTGTGGGACTGTGTCTTCTCTCCTCTCTCTCCTCTCTCTTCCCTCCCCTCCCTCCCCCTCCCCTCCCACCCTCCCTCCCTCCCCTCTCTCCTCTCTCCCTCCTGTGAATAGAATTGTAGATGCTTGTTTTGATGGTTTTACATTTCTGGCTGGGGATTCGTTGAGGGTTTGTTTTGTTTTGAGATAGGTTCTCCTGCAGCCCAGGCTGTCCTCATACTCCCTATGTAACCTTGAACTTCTGAGCCTTCACCTCTCAAATGCTGGAATTAAGATATGTGCTACCATGCCCAGTTTATGTGGTACTAGGGATACTAGGTTTCACCTTACAGCTTATAGTTCATCATGAGGGAGCCCGGTATCAGGTTAGTGTCGGAAAAACTTGGGCTTGAAGTACACACCATGGAGGAGCTGTTTACTGGCTTGCTTCCTAGCCAGTGCTTAGCCTGCTTTCTTATATATAACAGGACCATGAGCACAGGGGTGGCACCACTCACAGTGGGCTGGGTCCTCCCACATTACTCAACAATCAAGAAAATGCCACACAGACATGGCTACAGGCCCATCCAATAGAGAATTCCTCAACTGAGGTGCCCTCTACCCAGGTGTATCACATTGACAGTTGAAGCTCTCTAGCACACTATAGATGAGACCAGGAGTTTCTGACATGTAGTTAGCTGCATGCCACTCTTTTTTTTTTTGTCTTTTGCGACAGGGTACTCCCCTGTAGCCCCAGCTGTCCTGGACCGCCCCTCCTGTGTAGCCCAGGTGGCCTTGAACTCAAAAGATCCCACCTTCCTCTGCCTTCCCAAGTGCTAGGATTCAAGGCATGCTCCACCACACCATGCCCTGCTGAATGCCATTCTTAACCCTTGTTTTCTGCTGTCTGTGTAGTCCATGCTGACCTCAAATTCACAGCATTCCTATCTCTACTTGTCCAATACTGGGATTACAGTATTGTAATCCAAGCCCCACACATTAAGTTTATTTTGATACATGGTTTTGCTCTATATTCTCTATTTAACAATTCCACTACCTGAAATCTTTAAGGATATAAATATTTTTTCAAATTCACCTTTTTAATTTTTTTTATAGAGTCTCACCATATAATCCTGATGGCCTGTAACTCATAGACCACCAGGGTGGCCTCAGGCTTCCCGCAGACTTCTTTCTTAGTGCTGAGACTATAGGCATGCCACCACCATGTTGACTTTGGAATGATCTTGTCTTTCATTGGGGCTCATTTTGATTTATAGTTTTTGAAAAACAATTAATTTATAAATATATATTCAGTTTTTTTATTTATGAGTGTTTTTGCTTGTGTGTGTGTGTAAGTGCACCCCTGTCATGCATAACCCACAGAGGACAGAGAGAGCATCTGATCCCCTATAACTAGGGTGTATCGGATGGTGTTAGCTTCCATGTGGGTGCGTGGGATTCAGATCTTGTGCAAGAGTAGTCAGTTAAGGCTTAAGAATGGCATTCAGCTTAACTGCTGAGCCGTTCTCTAGCCCTTGATTTGTATTTTATTCCTGAGTGTAAATTTGTATTTTATTCCTGAGTATAAATTTACATTTTATCAGAACTTTAAAGGCCTAATTTGGAGCTTCCTTGCTAAATAATGTCTTTTGCTTTTGCTAGGTGCCAGGGTTTGCCACAGCCCTAGGAATACTTAAGCTACTTTGTAAGGTCCCTCAACCAATGTTACAGTCTCTGGTTTAGCACTGCCCACCTGTTGCCCTGAGGCTTTCTGATCCATTCCAGAGCTGGTAATTGCTACAGGATAACCCTGTTTTTTCAAGCATTTTTTTAAACACTATAATGTGTTTCTATTCTGGTATATCAACTCAAGTTTTTGTTTGCTTTGGGGATTGCTAGGCACCTAGGAAATAGGAGCAGTGTGTTGAATTGGCTTAGGAGGTAGTTATTTTATGGTAGTAGCGCTCCTTTGATTTAGCTCACTGAGAATCTTTGTAGAATTTCCAGCATTTCCTGTGGGTATAAAACCATGTGTCACAATGATTGAATTCTTGCCACAGTTGGTTCTTTGCTAACATGCTCACCAACTCAAGTGATTTTTCCTTGTGTTTTTCTATGATTGTATGCATGTGGGTCGCCTGAGTTCCACTAGCAATGTGTGGAGATGAGAGGACAGTTTTCAAGAATTGGTTCCCCCCGTTCTTCCTTGTTGAATCAAGGTCTCTTCTTTCTGCTGCTGTCCTTCGTACTCAGCTAGCTGACCCCGAAGATGGATGATTACAGATTTGGACCACTGTGTTTGCCCTTTTATATGGGTTCTGACATTAAATTCAGGTACTGGCAAGCACTTTACCTGCTGAGGTCCCTCCCTTCCATATATAAGTGGTTTTTTTTTTGTTTGTTTTTTGTTTGTTTTTTCTTTTTTTGTCCTTTTCGAGACAGGGTCTCCCTGTAGCCCCAGCTTGTCCTGGAACACTCACTTCTGTAGCCCCAGCGTGCCTTGACTCACAAAGATCCCCGTCTCTGGGCCTCCCAATGCTAGAGAAAAAGGATGTTGCCAGCCACCACGCCCGGGCAAGTGGGTTTTTTTTTTTTTTTTTATGGTCATAATTTATTTTTGTTTTTTTTTTTTTACTTATTTGTTTTAGTAGCATATAATATTGGTTGTTAGCTTTCTTCATTTTACTCTCTCCCCACTATTGCATTATTTTGAAAAAATATACACATCAAAAGGACTGTTTTTTATTTTGCGACAGCCTTTTTTTTTTTTTGAGTCAGGGTTTCTCCTTGTAGCCCAAGCTGCCTGGAGCTCACTCGTGGACCAGGCTTGGCTTGACTCACAGTGATTGCCTCCTCTTGCCTTCCTCCCAAGTGCTAGCATGCGCCACTGCACCCCTCCCCACAGGCAGTTTTGCACTGTAGCTCCAGATTGACTTGGAATTTATTGTGTATCCCAGCTGATAACCTGGAACTTCTGGTCCGAACCTTAGCATCCTAGTGGTGAGATTTTATAGGTTGGAACTAGCAACCTGGTATCTCCACAGGTGCTGTGGGATCAAACTCAGGGTTTTCAGGATGTTAAGGGACTATACTGTCTACCAAGTAGCTACACTCCCAGCCCTATGTTATACTTCTAGAAACTAACAGCTTTATGAAAGTGCATTATGTCATAAAATTCACACATTTTCAGATACACAGTTGAAATTTTTTCATAAAAAAATATTTAAGCCGTGTTGAGTGGTACACACCTTTATTCCTAGCACTCAGGAGGCAGAGGCAGAGGCATGGGAATTTTTTTTTTCTTTGTGAGTTCAGGGCCAGCTTGGTCTACAGAATGAGTCTAGGACGCTGGGGCTACAGGAAGGACCCATATCTCAAAAGACCAAAAAAAAAAAAGATTTATTAAATATTATTTATGTCTTTGTGGGTGTGTGCACCAGGGCCCAAATGTAGAGGTCGGTGGACAACTTTTAGGAGTCAGTTTCTTTCCCATCACATAGATTCCAGGGATCACATGCAGGTCATGCTTGGCTAGCACCTTTTACCTGTTGTACCAGCAACACTTAAAGTATTTGTGAGTTATCATGTTTCAGTAATGGGCTTTTTTTGTTTTGTTTTGGTTTGGTTTTGTTTTTTGAGAGCCAAAGCTCATTGTATGTCTCTGGCTGGCTGGAACTCACAATAGCCAGGGGCTTTTGCGTTTTGAACTCAAAAAGACTCTGTCTGCCTCTGTTTTCCTCTGAGTGCTGGGATCATCAAAGCATTTGCCATCACCTGCTCAGTTTGTTTTTAAATTACAGTTTTCTATTCTCTCTCTCTCTTTTGGTCTTTTTGAGGACAGGTCTCCCTTTTGTCCCAACTGGCCTCTCGGCAGTTCCCTATGTAGACAGACTGGCCTTGAACTCACAGAGCTTGCCTGCCTCCACTCCCCAAGTGCCTGGGATATAATTAAAGTATGTGCCACCACGCCTGGCCTTTTAAATGATAAATATAGTTTTCAATCATAAAGCTCTCAACTCTATATTTTATCTTCATATTATCTACCTCTTTTTTTTTTCGTTTCTTTTTGAGACAGGGTCTCACTGCAGCCCAGCTGCCTGGAAAAACCCCAGCTCACTTACTCATTTATCTTTTAAACTGTGTATTTCTGGCGGGCCTGTGGTACACAACTTTCTCCCAGCATTGGGAGGAGGGAGGGACAGGGTTGGATGGATCTCTGTGAGTTCAAGGCCAGCTGTTCTACATAGTGGCTGAGTTACACAGCTGGGGCTTACAGGAAGACCCTATTCTCAAAAAAGTTCCAAAAAACAAAAAGCTGGGCTGGAGAGGAGGATAGGATAGCCTGTGGTGAAGAGTTGCCGGACTTGCTCTTTTGCAGAGGATCTACCCGGGTGTTCCGATCCCAGCACCCAAATTGGGGCTGCAGAACAACCGTCTATAACTCCACCCTCTTCTGACCTCCGCGGCATTGCACGACACAGGGTGCACAGCGACCTACATGCAGACAGTACATCATACACATATTAAAAAAAATAAATAATAAATAAATAAGGTATTTCTATAATCTCCAGTACTTTAGAAAAGTAAATAGTTGACTTTAACAGCTTTGCTAACTATGGTATAATTTAGTTATGAATCAACATCTTTTTTACTGTTTGAAATTATGATACATACTGGTAGTTCTGTTCTTTTACCAAATGCATCTAGACTGTTCAACCCGATTTTTATGCATTTTACAGGTTTTCCTCTGTTTGCTGTCTGATTTTTGGTTTGCCTCTATGAGCCTCCCTCTTAACACAGTACACAGTTCTAAGGATCTTACCTATGAATGAAATTGAAAAAAAAAATACTGTGACATTGTAGCATTCATTTGAGCCACTTGGAGAATTTTTTGGGTGTTTTGTTGTCCAAAGCGTCTGAGCAAGTTATGGTTAGTGTCATTCATGTTCTTTAGATTCCTTCCCAGGTTTCCTTTATAAGCAGACAATGATTGGCTTTTGATTTCATAATTGAGTTGTGCTGACCATCTTGCTTAGTGGTTAATACTATTCTTGAGTTTATTTCAGACACAGTAAATGTCTAAAAAAGCAATATGTGAGGTTCAAAACTAATCTTAATTTACTGAGGCTGAGCAGGAACAGCCTAGAGTTCAGTGTCAGCCCTAGGGTTGTAGAAGCATAGTTAAAAACACTCGGTTTGGCCTGGCTGGAGAGATGGTTCCTATGCGGGTAGAGCGCAGACTGCTCTTTGCAGAGGACCCTGGGTTCTGATCCCCAGCACCCACCTGGTGGTGCTGAGAAACGTCTGTGAAACTCCAATTCCAGAGGAAACTCCAGTTCAGGGGAGAATTCTGACACCCTCTTCTGACCTCTTGGCATTGCACGACAGGCTTGCACAAACCTACATGCAGAAGTAGTACATCATACACCTAAAAATTTTTTTTAATAAAATTTAAAAAATATATATATTAAAAAAATCACCTAGGTTTGAATTTCGTAAAAAACCCATTTTTTGAGTGGGCGTGGTGGCGCTATGCCTTTATCCCGCACTTGGAGGCAGATGCATGCGGATCTTTGTGATTCAAAGACACAGCCTGGTCTCCCTAGCAGTTCCCAGGACAGCACAGCCTCCAGGGAGACCCTGTCTCCAAAACAGACAATAACAAAAAAAAAATTTTTTTATTTTTTTTAAAAAAGGTCCAACATAAGGTGCGAGTAACTGTTTCCTTAACTGACCTCATATATAGTGGAGGGTGTTTTGTATATAAAATGAAATTTTAATTAAAATTGGGTGGTGCAGAATGGTTCAGTGGTTTAAGGACACCAGACTGCTCTTGCAGAGGACCAGGGTTCAATTCCCAGAACCACCTGCATGATTAAAAAAACCCCTATAGTAATCAGTCCAGGGGGAACATCCAACACCCTCCTCTGGAACCTCTGCAGCCTATTGCACTGGACACGGGGTTCCACAGACCTTAATGCAGATCGATTACATTCTACACATAAGAAATAAATGAAACAAAAATTTTTTTATAATGAATAAAATGAGTCATTTGAACATTATTTTCACCTTAAAACTCATGTTGGAAGCCTGATGTGGTGGCCCACTCCTTTAGCCACTCGGGAGGCACGGTCCTCTGTGAGTTCTACCCCAGCCCTGGTTCTACATAGTGAGTCCAGGCCGCTGGGGCTACAGGGAGGACCTGTCTCAAAAAAAACTTTATTGGAATTTATTGTTATAATGCCTTTACTAGGAAGTTTCAATTTAAAAGGCTTAGCTTACTTTTCTATAAATTAAGTTGAAAAACTACTCTCTTGAAACTCATTTTTGTTTAAATTTATTTGATGTCTAAGGTGCTTCCACAGAATGATGATGGCTGCAGACCCAACGGATGTGAAACAAGGTAAGAGTTTCAATACTTGCTTTACCAGAGAATACAGAAAGATGCAAGCCAAGAATTCATTAAACATTTAAGGTTCAGGAGCTTGGCTACTAGTGTACATACCTGTAATCCCAAAACTTTATAGGGCGCAGAGAGGCAGGTTGATCTGTGTCAGTCTGTCGGAATGTTGCCAGCCTGGTCTGTATAGTGATTCCAGGCACCTGTGGCCTACAAGGGCTAGCTCTGTCTCAAAAAACCAGAGAGAGAGAGAGCGAGAGGAGAGAGAGAGAGAATTTCAGGTGGTTCAGGAAAGAGGCTCAGCTCTACTCTTGCAGAGCACCCAAGTTTGGTTCTTAGTACCCACAGCTGGTGGTTCACAGCCACTTTTAACTGCAGTAAGGCATCTGATATCTTCTTTATGTAATCTGCAGGCACCTGGAAAACACACACATGCATAGATCCACATACACGCATAAATTAATAGAAGAAAAAGCAAGCAGGGGCTGCAGATTGATAAGTAACTGGCCTCACTCATGTGATCCTAGCAGTTGGGAAGACAAGGCAGGAGGATAACCTTGAGTTTGAATTCAGCTTTGCGCGCATAGTGAGATTCATGCTGCCTAGGCTGCCTTTTGAGATATTACCAGCCTCAGCTCCTAAATGAGGACCCTATCTCAAAAAAGATAACAAAAGTTAGGGATTCCAAAAAAAAACAAAAAAAAAAAAAAAAAACAAAGCAGGCTGGTGGCGCACCCCTTTCATCCTAGCACTTGGGAGGCAGAGGCAGGTTGAATCTTTATGAGTTCAAGGCCAGGCCTGGTACAAAAGAGTGTTCCAGGACAGCTGGGGCTCTACGGGAGACCCTTGTCTCGAAAAAGACCAAAAAAAAAAAAAAAGTGGGATTGGCTGGTGATACATACTGTAATCCTAACATTCAGGAGGTAGAGCAGGGTGATTATGAATTCAAGGACAGCTCTGGCTACATAGTTTTGTCTCAAAAAACTAATCCAAGAGCTGGAGAGATGGTCAGTGGTTTAAAAATACTTGCTGTTCTTGTAGGGACTTGGTTTGGGTCTTGTCACCAAATGGTGGCAACCACCAAAAACTCCAGTTCCAAGAGATCTATCACCCTCTCCTGGCTTCCGAGAACACTATGCAATGGTGTATTTACATACAGGAAGAATATTCATACCACCACAAAAAATACAAATAAATACAAAGGTTGTTTTGTTTTTTTTTTTTGTTGTTTGTTTTTTTAAAGAAAAGGAGTGGAGATCAGTTAAGAGCTAAGTTCAATTCCCAGCATTCGTGTTGGGTAGCTCACAAACTGCCTATAACTCCAGCCCAGGGAATCCAGCACTCTATTTTAGCCTGTGTGGACACACAAACACACTAAAATAAACCCCCCCCCCCCCCAAAAGGAAAGCCAGTGGAGCTGAGGAGAATAGCTTAGGGGTTAAGAGTACTAGCTGCTTTTAAGAGGGCATGGGTTCAGTTCCCAGCACCCACATGCCCACGTGGCAGTTCCAGGGGATCTCATGCTGTCTTCTCACATCCATGGGGATTGCATGATACAGGTTACATACATTGTAGGCAATCTATTTATACACATAAAAATAAATATATTTTTAAAAAAGGCCAAGAAAATTCAGGTATGGTTTGTGTACGTCTTAATCCCAGCACTGGGGAGGCAGAAAGCAGCAGAGAGGCAGGTTGAACTTGGTCTGCATAGTTCCAGGCTAGCTGGAGCTACAAGAGACTTTTGTCTCACAACCAAAGAGGGGCATGGCTGCTCTTGCAGAGGACCTGGGTTTGATTCCCATCACCCACAAGGTGGCTAACAACTGTTCACAACTTCAGTTCTAGGGGATCCAATGCCATCTCTGACCTGCAGACCTTATTCAACATAGATGCACCTACCTACTATAACCACATAAAATTAAAATAAATAATTTTCTTTTGTCTTTTTGAGACAGGGTCTCCTGTAGCTCCAGGCTTGTCCTGGAAACTCACTAGGTTGGCTGAACTCACCAAGATCCACTTGCCCTTTTCTGCTCTGAGTGCTGGAATTAAAGTGTGTTCCCAAACTTGACCTTAGCAAAATATTTTTTAAATGATGAGAAACAGAAAAATATGTCACAAATTAAACAGAGGATATGTTATAGTATCACATTACTGCTGAGGAGGATAAAGTAGAAGCCAGACTATTAAGTAACTTCTTACCAAGAATAATTTTTAAATTTCATTTATTTATTTATATTTTATTGTTGCTACTGTTTTGCCTGGTGTTATATAAGTTTACACCAGGTGTGTGAGTACCCAAGGAAGCCAAAAGATTAATGTCAGATCCCCTTTGGAGTTACAAAATGGTTGTTAGCCAACATGTGGGTGCGGGTCCCACCCTGGTCTTCTACAAAAGGAGCCAGTGTTCTTTAATGTGCGAGCCATCTGTCCAGCACCTTTAAGTATTTTAAAAATTAGCCATATAAATGATTTTGATGCTGTCTGAATGTTTCATTAAAGTTTTTTCTAATTAGAATTTTTTTTTTTGTCTTTTCAAGACAGGTCTCCTTGTAGCCCCACGTGTCCCTGAAACTCCCTTGTTAGACCAGGCTTGCCTTAACTCACAGACATCCACCTGCTCTGCCTACCCAATCCTCTGTGGGAGGGTAGGTAGTGCTTATTTTTTAATTTTATGTCTTAAATTATTGTGTAGCCAGGCATGGTGGCTCATGCCTTTAATCCTAGCACTTGGGAGGCCGAGGCAGGCAGATCTCTTTGCGTTCAAAGCCAGTCTAGTCTATATAGCCAGCTCCAGGCCAAGCTGGGACTAAGGGGACCTGTCTCAAAAAAACCCAAAAAGATTATTGTCTCTTTGTAAGCATTCTTTGCAGCAATTTTGTTAATTGTGCTGAAATTCTTTTTTTTTTTTTTTTTGAGACCGGGTCTTCCTTTAGCCCCAGCTGCTTGGAGTTTGCTTGCTATGTAGACCGGGCGGCCTTGACCTCCAGAGTTCTGCCTTCCTCTGCCTCCCAAGTGCTGCGATTAAAGGCTGCCACCCTGCCCAGCAAGATGGTTCTTTAGCCACATGTGGTGCTGGGATCAAACCTGGGTCCTCTGTAAGAGCAAGTCAGTGCTCTTAACCCACGGCCATCTCTCTAGCCCTGGCTGAAATTCTTGACTCTCAGTTGGCTAGAAACCAGACTCCAGGATCTTTCCCTTTTCATGCCCCCTACTTAATTTTCCCATTTTTTTTTCAATTTTTTTAAAATTTTATTTATTTCTATATGTGTATGAATGTACTGTCTGCATGCAAGTCTGTGCACCCGTGTTGCGCAATGCCGCGGATGTCAGAAGAGGGTCAGTTCCCTGGAACTGGAGTGGTTCTGGATGTTGGAGCGTACAGACGGTTCTTGGTCCGCCATGTGGGTGCTGGGGATCGAACCCAGGTCCTCTGCAAGAGCGATCGGCGCTCTTAACCGCTAGGCCATCTCTCCAGCCCTAATTTTCCCATTCTATTATAAACTGAAGTTCCCAGGAGGGAGCCAGGGAGAAAGCCACATTGTACTAAAGATTCTACAAGACACAATGACTAATTAAAATTTGGGATTGTGAACAGTGAAAATGATTTACAGAGCAGGGGCCAGTAAGATGCCCAGCAGATAGAAGCACCTCTCACCCAGCCTGGCAACTTGAGTATTCATCCCTGGAACTTACATGGTAGATAGAGAGAACCAGCTCCCATAAGTTATTTTCTGACTCCATATTTGCACTATAAATGTTAAAAAAAATAATAATGTTTACAAGTCCAGATCCAAGTTATCTTGGGCTATTTTTAGTTTACTTAATAGCCATTTCGGAGCTAATATCCTTTGACTATGAAAACTTTTAAAATGTATTTTTTTTTTTACATTTCTGAAAAATATGGAACGCTTCACGAATTTGCATGTCATCCTTGCGCAGGGGCCATGCTAATCTCTGTATCATTCCAATTTTAGTATATGTGCTGCCGAAGCTAGCACTTTTTTGGTCTTTTCAAGACAGGGTCTCCCTGTAGCCCCAGCTGTCCTGGAGCTCACTCTGTAGACCAGGCTGGCCTTGAACTTACAAAGATCTGCCTGCCTCTGCCTCCCAAGTGCTAGGATTAAATTAAATTAAAATGTATTCTTAGCAGACCATTAGCTTCCACTAGTCAAAGCTAAGAGTGTCATCAGATGGCATCTGAAACCTCAAACAGGGTAGGTCTCATCCCCACCCTCTGGAACCATTGGTCCTCACCAATATATTTGGTAAATACTTTCCTTCATTTAAGACTTTCTTTGTTCTCTAACTAGTAAAATTCATTTAACTACTTCTACAGTAGCACATGTCTTTTGGGACAATATTTTTCCATGTTGCTTGGCAATGATCACTCACTTTTGGTTCAAGAATATATTATCTGGTTCCCTTTGAGGTAAGAGCTATGGGGTTTTTGTTGGTATTGTTGTTTTGGTCTTTTTGAGACAGGATCTTCCTGTAGCCCAGCTATCCTGGAACTCACTAGACCAGACTGGCCTTGAACTCACAGAGATCCGCGTGCCTCTGCTTTTGGAGTGCTGGGATTAAAGGAATGCACCACCACGCCCAGCTGATAGCTGTGTTTTGTGTCCACAGCATTCTGCCTTACCAGCATGCTCAATCATAAAATGTTTCAGTTTGCTTTGGTTACTTAACTCATCTCTCATATAAATGAACCTATATCTTTGCATGCATGAATAGGAACATGGAAGAGTTTCTTGCTCTCATTAAAGGGCTTTTTCTTATGATGCTTAGGAAAGCTCTTATACTCTGAACATTAAAAAAAAATTTTTTTTTATTTTTTGAGAGAGGGTCTCCCTATAGCCCCAGCTGGCCTGGAACTCACTCTGTAGACCAGGCTGGCCTTGAACTCACAGAGACCCACCTGCCTCTGCCTCCCAGTGCTAGGATTAAAGGCGAGTGCCACCACACCCAGCTTAAAGATGGTTCTTAGCCGCCATGTGGGTGCTGGGATTCGAACCAAGGTCCTCTGCAAGAGCAGTCAGTGCTCTTAACCGCTGAGCCATCTCTCCAGCCCCCAAAATTTTTTTATAACTATAAAATACGGTTTAGAGGCTGGAGAGATGGTCTAGGGGTTAAGAACTCCAACTGCTCTTGCAGAGGACCCAGGTTCGATTCCCTACACCCACACAGCGCCTGAGGACCGTCTTTAACTCCAGTTCCAGGGGAATCTGACGCCCTCTTCTGGTCTCCTTGGCATTACACGACACGGGTGCACAAACCTACATGCACACAGTATATTCATACACATAAATAAAATTTTTTAAAATTTAAAAAATATGGTTTAAATGTTACTACTGTTGAGAGAGAGAGGGAAAAAAACTTTAGACCAATTAAATTTAGTAGCATTTTCTTTGAGAAAAGCTGTTTGAAACAAAAAGGATTTGTGAATCATGCAGTTTACAGAACCAGACTACGTTCTGAGAATTCCAGTCAATAGGAAACACCTTGCTATGCCTGGTCCATCAGCCAGTCAGTTGATTACATAGCTTAATTATTGGTTATTAGATTATAATCTTATCAATTAACTGGCTCTGGAGTCTTCTGCAACCAGCCAAAGGGAATAAACTCTCTTGGTTTGGGTCTCTTGGATCCAGTGTAGGTGCCTGGTCCAACTCCATGGCTGTTTACAAAATGATACAACAGTATGTAGTAGTCATGGCCTTGACTATCTTTCCCTCCTCAAATTTGTTGACAGATTTCATAACTATCTGGCCAAAGAGCAGCATACAGAAGGGCTTTTTATGCCCCCTCCCCAAGAGTTATCATTTAGGAAGATTTAAAAGGTTTTGGGGGCTGGAGAGATGGCCTAGCGGTTAAGAGCGCTGACCACTCTTACAGAGGACCCAGGTTCGATCCCCAGCACCCACATGGCGGCTGAGAACCGTCTGAAACTCCAATTCCAGGAGAACTTCAGTTCCAGGGGAATCTGAGACCCTCTTCTGACCTCCGCGGCATTGCACGACACGGGTGCACAAAACTTGCATGCACACAGTACATTCATACACATACAGAAATAAATAAAAAAAATTAATTTAAAAAAAAAAAAGGTTTTGGGCCGGGCATGGTGGCGCACGCCTTTAATCCTAGCACTTGAGAAGCAGAGGCAGGCAGATCTTTGTTGAGTTCAAGGCCAGCCTGGTCTACAGAGTGAATTCCAGGACAGCTGGGACTGACTACAGGGAGACCCTGTTTCGAAAAGACAAAAAAAAAAGGGGGGGGGGGTTTCGTTATTTGATCTTTTTTTTCCTAATTCAAACACCATCTGTGCCATGAAGATAGTCTTATCAATCTGCTTTCTCCATAGTAGGTGTGAGTGTTTCATATTTCTCATTGTTACCTAGTGCTATTTTTATCACATGAACATGATTGGTGCCTGGTATTCAAGATTTTTATCAATGATCCTTAATTTATTATTATATGTATATGTTGTATGATAGGGATAGGGAGCCCTGCGTGTGTGCATACATGTGAGGTCAGAGGACAACTTTCTGGAGTTGGTTCTCTCCCACCTTTACGTGGGTTCTGGGGATGGAACTCGGGTTGCCAGGCTTGCATAACAAGGATTTTTACCTGCTGAACCTTCTCACCAGCTCTAATTGAGACAGAGTCTCCCTGTAGCCCCAGCTGGCCTGGAACTTACTATGTAGACCAGGCTGGCCTGGAACTCAAAGAGATCTGCCTGCTACTGCCTCCTGAGTGCTGGGATTAAAGCCATGCGCCACCACCTCTGGTTAATTTCTTAGAATCTTATTCTAAATTAGGATCTTGATTCTTCAGGGTTTTCTGGCTTGCACATGTGTATAGGTCAAATATATATGGTAAAAATAAGCTGATGTTTCTGCCGGGCGTGGTGGCACACGCCTTTAATCCTAGCACTTGGGAGGCAGAGGCAGGCAGATCTCTGTGAGTTCAAGGCCAGTCTGGTCTACATAGTGAGTTCTAGGACAGCCAGAGCTACAGGGAGACCCTGTCTCAAAAAAGACCAAAAAAAAAAGCTGAAGTTTGTAAGAGGAAAGGAACATAGGAGCATAGTCATAACGGCATATCGTTTGTATCTAATTATTTTCCAAAGGTAGTGGTGCTGGTCATTTTATTGGATATTAATTCTAAATACTGTATAGATTTCCATATTGGCCTTCAAGATTTATTTCCAGTTCTAGCTCTTAAACTTAAACTTAATTACATCAGGTACTAAGCCAGGCGTTCTGGCACACACCTTTAATCCCAGCACCTGGGAGGCAGAGAAGACAGATCTCTGTAATTTCAAAGTCAGCCTGGTCTACATAGTGAGGTCCTGACCAGCTGGGGCTATAGGGAGACCCTGTCTCAAAAACAACAACAACAACAACAGTAGCAAAAGATAACAAGTGCTATTTTAGGCCTGGCATGGTAGCATAAAGTGGATGTTGGTGGTTTCAAGGGCAGCTGGGCCTACCAAGAGACCCTGTTTCAAAAAGACAGGGGAAAAAAGTGCTGTTTTAGTATGATTGTGCTTTCAGACTTAATTTCATTTTAATTTATTTTGCGTGTCTGTGAGTGTGCATGTCTGTGTGCTCATACATGCATATGGAGGTCAGTTGATTCTTTCCTCCCTCATTTGTGTTACAGGGATTGAACTCAGGTTGTCAGGCTTGGCAGCAAGCAGCCTTACCTACCCTTAAAAATTTATAGTACATCAGAATCTCCCAGAGGATCTGTGTTAAACCACAAGTTGCCACGTCTTATTCATAGTCTCTAATTACTTTGGAGTGGGACTAATTTTTTGTTGTTGTTGTTCTTTTTGAGACAGGGTCTCCTTTACTCCCGGCTGGCCTAGAACTCAATATGAAGACCAGTCTGGCCTTGAACTCTCAGAGATTCGCCTGCCTCTGCCTCCCGAGTGCTGGGACTAAAGGTGTTCGCCACCACTCCCAGCCTAAGAGTTTTTAGCCACTATGTGGGTGCTGGGAATCAAACCTGGGTCCTCCGCAAGAGCAGTCAGTGCTCTTAACCGCTGAGCCATCTCTCTGGCAGCTGACAACCACCTAAAACTCCAGTTACAGGGGAGTCTGACACCTTCTGACTCCATGGGCATTGCATGACATGGGTGCACTTACACACGTGCAGATAATACACTCATACACTAAAATAATTATTTTTAATTTTTTAATTAAAAAAAATTTTTTTTTAATTTCTGTATGTGTATGAATGTACTGTCTGCATGTAGGTCTGTGCACCCGTGTCGTGCAATGCCGCGGAGGTCAGAAGAGGGTCTCGGATTCCCCTGGAACTGGAGTTCTCCTGGAATTGGAGTTTCAGAGGGTTCTAGGCCACCATGTGGGTGCTGGGGATCAAACCCGGGTCCTCTGTAAGAGCGGTTGGCGCTCTTAACCGCTAGGCCATCTCTCCAGCCCTTAATTATTTTTTATGTGTATGAGTGTACTGTCTGTATGTAGGTTGGTGCACCTGTGTCCTGCAATGCCATGGAGGTCAGAAGAGGGCGTTGGATTCCCCTGGAACTAGAGTTAAAGACGGTTCTTAGCCGCCATGTAGGAATCGAACCTGGGTCCTCTGCAAGAGCAGTCAGTGCGCTTAACTGCTGAGCCATCTCTCCATCTCCTAAATAAAATATTTTTAAGTACCTTAAAGCCCAATTATAATGTAGATTTGCATATCTCAGGAATTGTAGACAAGGAGGAGGTATCTCATAGTAAAGGGAAAAATATTAGGAGGTGGAAATTAACACAGGATTTTTATTTGTTTATTTATTTTGAATCCTTTTTTCTTCACCCATAAACTGTCATTCTGAAAGGATTTGGGTTTTATTGTTTTTGTTTTTATGTTGTGAGACAGAGTTTCCCTGTAGCCCCAGTTGGCCTGGAACTCAATATATAGACCAGGCTGGCCTTGAACTGTCAGAGATCCACCTGCCTCTGCCTCCTGAGTGCTGGGATTAAAGGCATGGGCCACCACACCCAGCTAACACAGGATTTTTATTTTTATTTTATTATTTTTTATGTGTATGAATGTTCTGTCTGCATGTAGGTTTGTGCACCCATGTCGTG
This sequence comes from Rhizomys pruinosus, assembly GCA_009823505.1. Lineage (NCBI taxonomy): Eukaryota > Metazoa > Chordata > Mammalia > Rodentia > Spalacidae > Rhizomys > Rhizomys pruinosus. Next base: position 460,275 of record VZQC01009337.1, read on the forward strand.
CAGTGCCTCAGAGGTCAGAAGAGGGTGGAGTTATAGATGGTTCTCAGCTGCCATGTGGGTGCTGGGGATCGAACCCAGATCCTCTGCAAGAGCAGTCGGCACTCTTATCCGCTAGGCCCTCTTCAGCCCCCTAGCACAGGATTTTTTTTTTAATTTTTTATTTATTTTTGTATGTGGTATGAGTGTACTGTCTGCATGTAGGTTTGTGCACCCGTGTTGTGCAATGCCACAGAGGTCAGAAGAGGGTCTCGGATTCCCCTGGAACTGGAGTTCTCCTGGAATTGGAGTTACAGATGGTTCTTAGCCGCCATGTGGGTGCTGGGGATCGAATCCGGGTCCTCTGCAAGAGCAGTTGGCGCTCTTAACCACTAGGCCATCTCTCCAGCCCCTAGCACAGGATTTTTAATAGTGAATGTTTAGTCACAATGTTCAGGTGAAAATAGGATGTTTAAAAGAGAAATGGCAGCTAGTCAATTGGAGAGTAGCATTGGTCAATTAATACTTGTTGCCTCTTATGTGTCATGTATGATGTTGAAAAGTATTTCTAGGTGGATCTCTGTGAATTCAAGGCCAGCGTGGTCTACAGAGTGAGTTCCAGGACAGCCAGAGCTACAGGGAGACCCTGTCTCAAAAAGACCAAAAAAAAAAAAGTATTTCTTATTCTTTGACTTACTCCTTCTACATTTCTGTCAAGTAGGTAGTGTTGTCTCGTTTTTATATATGTTGAGAAAACTAAGCCTCAGAAAGAGGAAGGGCTTGACTGAGTGAATGGTATAATTAAATATGGAAATTGCCCAACCTTCAGAGCCTGAGCTCATAACCATCAGGCTTTACTACTACCTAATGCTAGGGTGATCTGTAAGCAAGTGTTCAATAAATGTCATATTTTTTTTTTTATTTATTTGTTTGGTTTTTTGCTGTTTGTTTATTGAGACAAAGTTTCACTATTTAGCCTAGACTGGCCTGGAATTTGAATTCATCCTGCTTCAGACTCTGAGCTAAGTTTTATTTTGTGTATGTTTTTGAATGCGTGTTTGGGTAAGTAGTGCTACTCAGTCCATTCTCCACTTTACTTTTTGAGATAGGGTCTTTCACTGAGTGAGCTAGACTGACTAGCCAGTAAGCCTCTCTACCTTCCCTGCACTGAGACTATAGATGCTCATGACCACACCTTTTTTTTGAGACAGGGTCTCCCTATAGTCCCAGCTGGCCTGGAAGTCACTCTGTAGACCAGGATGGCCTTGAATTCACAGAGATCTGCCTGCCTCTGCCTCCCGAGCACCAGCTGGGAATGGAACCTTGGTTCTCTGCAAGAGCAGTCTGTGCTCTTAACTGCTGAGCCATCTCTCCAGCCCCAAGGACCATACCTTCTTATGTTACTGGAGCCACCTCCCTAGCCCTGATTGCTACTTATTTTAAATATTTGTTAGGGTTATTATGGTCAAATAGAGGTTTGGGCTTGCAAGTAAAGGGTTACAGTTTTTTAGAGGGAGAGAGGTTGTGCAAGCATGTGTGCGTGTCTGTGTGTGTGTTGTTATTTTGTGGGAGGGTTGCCTTTTTGAGAGAGGGTCTCCTTGTAGTCTTGGCTGACCTGGAACTCACTGTGTAGACCAGACTGGCCTTGAACTTACAGCCATCCATCTCCCTGGGATTAAAGGCTTACAATACCCTGTCCCACCCAAAGGTTACAATTTTTAACTTGTTTTGTTTTTTCATTATGGTGAAGAATATCTCCAAAATTATTTGAATAGGATTGATATGATCTGAGCTCTGTGGGAAAATTGTTTGGCACTGGTATATAGTGTAGTTGGATTACATGAGTGTCAGCAATAGGAAGACAGCCCATAGCCATCAGTAGCCTAAAGAGTTCCATTCCCTCTTAGGAACTTTTCGCACAGATAAATCTCTATCCTTGACTTTAAAGAATTGCAGGATGAGCCAGAGTAAATCAGAATTAGTGAGTTTATTTTTTTACACTTTTTTTTACTTTTATTATTATTTTTTCTTTTTTAATTAGTCAATTGCTTTTCTTTTTTTTTTAATTTTATTTTTTATGTGTATGAATGTACTGTCTGCGTGTAGGTTTATGCACTGGGTTGTGCAATGCCACCGAGGTCAGAAGAGGGTGTCGGATTCCCCTGGAACTGGAGTTAAAGACGGTTCTTAGCTGCTGTGTGGGTGCTGGGAATTGAACCCGGGTCCTCTGCAAGAGCAGTTGGTGCTCTTAACCGCTGAGCCATCTCTTTAGCCCCTAGACAAACATACAGGAAAAGGACAGAACATAATCCCAAGATGAGAGTGTGGGCTTCTTGAGACAGAGTTGTGTATCTGTAGTGGGTAGGTGCATATATAATCCTTTGGTTTTCTAAGTTACATTCCTCAAAGGATGTAATTTATAACAGGGTTTAAAAATTGAAGAAAGCTTAACATTTAAGTAAAGTTTGAAACTTGGACCAGGGGCTGCAGAGATGGCTCTGTAGTTAAGAGCACTCACGCCATCTTCTGACCTCCATCAGCATTGCAGGACATGGGTGCACTTACATGCAGGCAATACACTCATATACGTAAAGTGAAAATAATTAAAAATAATTAGGACCGGTGAGATGGCTGAGTGGGTAAAAGTGCTTGCTGTGTAAACCTCATGACCTGAATTTGACCTTGGAATCCATATAAAGGTGAATGGAGGGGGCTGGAGAGATGGCCTAGCGGTTAAGAGCACCGACTGCTCTTGCAGAGGACCTGGGTTTGATCCCCAGCACCCACATGGCAGCTGAGAACCATCTTTTTTTTTTTTTTTTTTTTTGTCTTTTTGAGACAGGGTCTCCCTGTAGCCCCAGCTGTTCTGGAACTCACTCTATAGACCAAGCTGGCCTTGAACTCACAAAGATCCGCCTGCCTCTGCCTCCCGAGTGCTAGGATTAAAGGCGTGCGCCACCACGCCCGGCTGAAAACCGTCTTTAACTCCAGTTCCAGGGGAATCTGACACCCTCTTCTGACCTCCGCGGCATTGCACGACACAGGTGTACAAACCTGCATGCAGACAATACATTCATACACATAAAAAAATAAATAAAAATTTTTAAAAAAGGTGGATGGAAAGAGCTGATGCCACAAAGCTGGCCTCTGACCTCCACACATTTGCTCAGACAACTTGTGCATGCACCCACATGCATTACATATACACATAATAGATAAGATTTAAAGTATTTTAGCCAGGCGTGGTGGGTGGCACACCTCCCAACACTGGGGAGACAGAGGTAGGCGGATCTGGTTTACATATTTCTGTGAGTTCCAGACCAGCTGGGGCTACAGGGAAACTCTGTCTCAAAAAGATAAAAAAAAATTAAAATATCTTAAGTAAATAAAAATATATAAGCTGCTTTACTTCTTTCTCTTAAAGAATTTCCATTTGTAAGGGAAATTATAAAATTGTTTATGGAGTGCATTCTTTGGATTTAGGGATGAAAGAGGAGTAATGTGGCAAAGCTCAAGTTTACAGAATTCTAGTCCTAAATAAGCATGGTTCATGTTTTAAAATATATTTTATTTATTTTCATTTTATGTGTATGAGTGTATTGCCTGCCTGTGTGTAAGTGCACCTATGTTGTGCAGTGCTCACAGAGTCAGAAGAAGTTGTCAGATTCCCCTGGAACTGGAGTTACGGGTGGATGTGAATCACTATATAGTTCCTGGGAATCAAACCCAGGTGCTCTGTCAAAGCAGCTGGTGCTCTTAACCACTGAGCAATCTCTCTAGCCCCTCATTTATTTTTAACATCCTTTTTTGAGATATCTTCAGGAAAACATTATCTCTGCAGGCAACTTGAGATTTATCATTTGTGTTGAAGTTTCTTGACTCTGGAGTCAACAGGAAAGGCAAACTAGATCCCAGAGTGACGTGTTTCTCCCTTCTTATTTCCCTTAATTTTCTCTTTTCTTTTGCCTCAAGTAAAAATTAGAAAAAACAGATGGGCCAGGCGTGGTGTTGCACCCCTTTAATCCCAGCACTTGGGAGGCAGAGGCAGGCAGATCTTTGTGAGTTCAAGGCCAGCCTGGTCTACAGAGTGAGTTCCAGGACAGCTGGGGCTACAAGGGAGACCCTGTCTCGAAAAGACAAAAAAAAAAAAAAGAAGCCAGAATTTTTTTTTTTTGGGGGGAAGTGGGGAAATAGGGGAAGGAAGGGAAGGAAAATTGCCTAGGAGAGTGTCTATGAGACATAGACAGGAGGAAGAGTAGCGTTACGACAGAGATTTATCCTCCACCTACATTGCATTGATATGAGGAGAGGATAGGAGTGAATCCAACTAGAGATTCTGGTTTGGGGATCATTCTTAGAGATCATCTTTAAATTTTTAGAATTTCAAATCCTAGGAGAAAATCAGTAGAAAAGGATAATAAAAACTGAACTAGAGTTTAGTTTAGTGCTTGTGAGAAAGAGGGGAAAAAAACATAAAGAAGAGATGTTGAGGAATGCAAATACAAGATTACAAAAGTGGATTGAGAGAAGGATGGGTTTAAAAGATGGGATAGTTCTGGGTGTGGTGGCAGCTGTGCCTGCAATCCTCACACTTGGAGATTGAGCAGCAAATCTTTTTTTAAGTAAGTACCCTGTGGTGCTGTGGTTTTTTTGTTGTTTGTTGTTGTTGTGGGTTGGTTGGTTTTTATTGTCTTTGAGGCTTTTTGCACCACCACGCCCCGTTAAAGCGGTTCTTAGCCGCCCTGTGGGTGCTGAGAATTGAACTGGGTCCTCTGCAAGAGCAGTCAGTGCTCTTAACTGCTGAGCCATCTTCCAGCCCCGAGGCGCAGCAAATCTTCAGTTTGAAGACCAACTTGGGTTTCTTAACAAGTATTTACTATACATTGTCAAATGCTATTAAGAGAATGTAGTCTTAGGTTAATAAACTAGGGAAAAAATGGCAGTTTGACTAAAGAAAAATCAAAATACTTTGTTTTTATTTTTTTTTTTAGTGTATGAATTTACTGTCTGCATGTATTTTTGTGCATCTGTGTTGTGCAATGCTGCAGTCAGAAGAGGTGTTGGATTCCCCTGGAACTGGAGTTAAAGACGGTTCTCAAGCTGCCTGTGGTGCTGGATTCAAACCAGTATTCCCACTGGCCATCTTTCCAGCCCCTTGTTTGTTTTATTTATTTTTTCTAGACTTTATCTTTATTATATTATAAAATATTTTTTAAATGACCTCAAAAAGTAAAACTGTAAAACCTTTAGGCCAGCCATGGTTGTGCACGCCTTAATCCCAGCATTCAGGAGGCAGAGGCAGGTGAATCTCGTGTGAGTTAGGCCAGCCTGGTCTACATAGTGAGTTCCAGGCCAGCTGTGGCTACAGGATACCTTGTCTCGTCTCAAAAAAAAGAAAAAAAAAAAAAAAGGAAAAATTGCAATATCATTTTAGCCTTCAAAATATTTGCATACTCTGACCCTGCTGTTCTGATAATCTACCCAAAGGGAAGTTTGATTGATGGGTTTTGTTTTAATTGATGTGTGTGTGTTTATGTGAATGCTTCATGTGTGCAGGTGCCTTCAGAGGGCCAGAAAAGGGCATCAGATCCCTTGAGCTGAGTTATAGGCAGTTGTGAGCTACCTGAATGGGTGTTGGGAACTCACCTTGGGTCTCTAGAAGAAAGCAATGTTCTTAACCACTGAGCCAAACAACACTTTTTAAAACAAACAAAAAAAAAAAAACGGGGCTGGAGAGATGGCCTAGTGGTTAAGAGTGCCCGACTGCTCTTGCAGAGGACCCAGGTTCCATCCCCACGCCCACATGTTGGCTGAGAACCGTCTGTAACTCCAATCTCTAGGAGAACTCCAGTTCTCCAGTTCCAGGGGAATCCGACACCCTCTTCTGACCTCCATGGCATTGCATGCACACGGGTGCACAGACCTGCATGCAGGCAGTACATTCATACACATACGAGAAATAAATAATTAAATCAATTAATTTAAAAAAAAGTTAACACAAAGAAAAACAAATGAATGAATGGTATCCCTCATCTGTGGATGCTAATGCCAATTACCTTATTGTACAGTATTTCTTGTGTAGGCCCCTGAGCTTTTGTCCAAAGCAGTTGGGCATGATGCATATTGGAAACAAACAACATCAACAACAGAAAGACTGAATCCAAGAACTGCTGAAAACAGTGAACTTCTGCTCAAAAAACAGTCAACTTCCTCATGGAGAATATGAGAAAGACTGAGAAAGAGATTGAAAAAGCATGTTTGGCAGAATGCATGAGCTCTGGCAGGGTGGGGGAAGGGCGGGAACACGGTCTAGATTTGTTAAATAAAACTAAATTTATGTGAAGAAAAAAAAAAGTTAAAATCAAAACAAACCAAAAAGATCAGCGAAAAGGAAATGATTAAGTTTTGGTATGTTAATATGATATTCTGTAATCGTTACAATATTTTTTTAATTTTTATTTTATTATTTATGTGTGTGAATGTACTGTCTGCATGTAGTTTGTGCACCCGTGTGTGTGCAGTGCCTCGGAGGTCAGAAGAGGGTGTCGGATTCCCCTGGAACTGGAGTTAAGATGGTTCTCAGCTGCCATAGGGTGTCGGGAATCAAACCCGGGTCCTCTGCAAGAAGCAAAGTCAGCAGCACTTAACCCTGAGCCATCTCTCCAGCCCTCACAATTTTTTTTTTTTTTTTTTTTTTTTTTTTTTTTGTTTGGTGTTTTCGAGACAGGTCTCCCTGTAGCCCAGCTGTCCTGGAACTCACTCTGTAGAACCAGGCTGGGCCTTGAACTCACAAGATCCGCCTGCCTCTGCCTCCCGAGTGCTAGATTAAAGGCGTGCGCCACCATGCCCGGCTAGCCCTCACAATTTTTTAATAATTTGATGGACATGCCCAGTGTGCACTAAGTAATAACAATAAAAATGCCTGGGTGACAAGAGCTGGAGAAATGCCCAGAGGTTAAGAGCACTGGCTGCTCTTGCAGAGGACCCAGGTTTTCATTCCTAGCACCTACATGGAATCTATCCAGGTTTATTTGATTTGGCTTTTTTTTTTTTTTTAGTGGATAGGGGACAGTTAAGACTCTGCCTCAATAAACAAACCTATGCAGGACACAAAACTATATGTATCATACTATCCTAAATATATGTAATGAAAATGACTAAACAGAAGATACTTCTATGTTTATGATCATTATCTCTAGGATATTTTAGAAGTTTATATTCAGTTTCAAAGTCCTTTATGTATGTGTGTGTTTGCCACATGCTCAGGTAGGTATTCTGAACATTTCTCCTTTCATGGGATAGCTCTACCTCCTTTGAGTCAGTATTAGCAGCCAGTATATACTAAGAAAACAACAATGCTGAAGTTACTTGTGCTTATGATGGAGTAGTGCTCTTTCCTCACAATTCAAGAAGATTTTGTATGAACTTGATTTTGTTCCTGCTTCTAAAGCCTTCTCTAGGCCTACCTAGTAATTTTGAATGGGCAGTTCCACCCTGAGGTTTGGGGATTATAGTAAGACCTTAACCCATGGTTTTTTTGTTTGATAAGGCTGCCCTAAAATTAGGAAGTTTTCCTCAACCTCCTAAAATGTTGAATTCAAAGAGCATTTGTTCTTTCCATTTTTTTCCTCTTCCTGTCTTTCTTACCCAGAGTGAACACAAATGGATCAGATGAGCCTGAGGTTGCAGGGTCAGGAGAAAATAAGAGAGTCAATGGGAACAATTCTCCATCACTTTCAAATGGTGGTTTTTAAGCCTTCTAGACCTCCAAGACCTTCTCGACCACCTCACCCACTCCACGAAGACCAGGGTGTGTGTTTCAGGCTTCAGTACTGTTTTGTAAATAATTTTCTTTTGTGGGAAGAGATTGACACAGAGTCTCCATATACTGCCCAGGTTGGTATCAAAGTACTTCTGCCTCAGCTTGGTATATATGATTGTTGCTACCATGCCTGGTGTTTTAAATAATGTTCTATTTGAGGATCCATCTTCAGATAAGTGCTAGAGAAACCTGTTTAGGTCAGAGTGTTTGCGTTTTAAAATTTTTGTTTAGTTTTAAACTGGATCTTACTTTGTGTTAAAGGCTGGCCTCAAACTATAATTCTGCACTTACACCATGTCTGGCTTCTGGCTTTGTTTTTACATTTAAAAACTTGAGCAAGAATGATTTTCTTAGGGCAACTAAGAATTGCCTTTAATATATTTTTATTTTGTATGCGTGCCCACAGAGGCCAGAAGAAAAGGTATTGGATCCCCTGAAACTGAAGTTACAGATGGTCTTTAAAGCTTTTTATGCGGTGATGCTGTAAGAGCAGCCAGCATCTTAACTTCTGAGCCATCTCTCCAACCCTAAGATTTCCTTTTTTTTCTAAGTTTTTCTTCCAGAAATGCAGTTACATGAAGCAGTGTGTTATTGAGAATGAAAATAACATATGTATTGTTTAAAGTAACACAGTATGGTTAAGGTTGAAACTTTTTTGCATGGTTGATAACTGTATGAAGTCTGTCTAAGAGTCAAGAATTTGATTGCAGCAGGTATGTTTGTGCAAGACTTTAATCCCACAGGCAGGCAGATCTCTATGAGATGGAGACCAGCCTGGTCTACATGTGTTCCAGGACCACTGGATATAGAGACCCTGTTCAGAAAAGACCAAAAAAAGAAAAATAATTTGGTGCTTATTCCCTTTTATCTTTTAAATGCTGACTGGCAAATGATAGTTTAAAAACAAAAAACTTGCCAAAACATTGGTGGTCCATGCCTGTTAATTCCAGCACTCGGGAGTAGATAGATGCAGGCAGATCTCTGGGGTGTTCAAGGCCAGCCTGGTCTACAAAGTTGAGTTTTAGGACAGCATTGGGGGCTAACAGGGAGACCCTGTCTCAAAAAGACAAAACAAAAAAACAAAAACCTTGCATCAAATCACATATTTCATGTAGTACAATGTAAATATTGTTTGTTTGTTTTTTTTTTCTGTCTTTTTGAAACAGGACTCCCCGTAGCCCCATTTGGCCTGGAACTAGCTTTGTGGACCAGGCTAGCTTGAACTCACAGATACCTACCTGACTCTCCTTCTTGAGTGCTGGGATTAAAGGAGTGCGCCACCCACGCCCAGTAAAGCCATAATTTTTATATGCCTTATAATTATGAACATGTGTGTCTACATCTTGGATTTTGTCATCTAGTTTTAGTTCTTAAGTTAAAATTCTATCTTGATTTTAGATTTTAGAATGCAAAAGATTCTTCTGTTTCCCCAAATATTTATATGCTCTGTCAATGGTTCACCATTCTGCCAATTCTGAAAGTGATGGATCTAGTACAGGATCTTTGCCATCAACCAATACAAATGCAAACACAAATACAATACATCTGAAGGAGCAACTCTGGATTAATAATTCCTCTTACAATATCTGGAGGCGCAGGCCCTAGGCCACTAAATCCTGTAACTCAAGCTCCCCTACCACCTGGGTAAGTAACTGTTAACATTTGTTTTCTTTAGGCTTTTGCATGCACTCAATAATATAATAATATATTAAATTAAATACTTTCATTAATTGTCATCAAGTAATTACAATTGACTTTAGGGAGTCTGGAGTCCAAGAAAATTTATCATATTTTGAAACTCTACCCTCTCTTTTCTAGGCTAGAAAAGTAGAAAAAGAAATTGAGATGAGTATGTTGGCAGCAGGTTGTATCCTAGCTGAAGCTAGGCAGGAAGATATTGCTGTGAGTTCAAGGTTGGCTTGGACTACTACATGAGACTCTGTCTCAGAATTTTTTTTTTTTTTAATTTTTTATTATTTCTGTATGTGTAGAGTGTACTGTCTGCATGTAGGTTTGTGCACCCATTGTCATGTAATGCCGTGGAGGTCAGAAGAGGGTTCTCGTATTCCCTGGAACTGGAGTTTAAAGACAGTTCTCAGCCGCCATGTGGTGTGCTGGGATCGAACCTGGGTCCTCTGCAAGAGCAGTCGGCTCTTAAACACTAGGCTGCTCCAGCCCCTGTTTTCATTTTTCTTTTTGGCTTTTTTGAGACAGGTTTCTCCTTGAACTCTGGCTGACCTGGACTTGCTAATGTAGAACATGCCGGCCTTAAAACTCAGAAGTCCACCTGCCTCTGCTTCCCAAGGTGCTGAGGAGGTGCTGGGATTAAAAGCATGAGTCACCTTACCCAGCATTATTTTGGTTCTTGGAGACAGAGTGTTATGTAGCCCACACTGACTCCAAACTCAGTATGGGACCCAAGGATGTTCTTGAATATACTGATTCTTGCTTCTCCTCCACATGCTAGGATTACAGGTGTACACCATTACACTTCACTATATAATTGAAAGAGTCCCCTGAACCATAGAACGTTAACAAAGCCAAGTAATGAAATAGTTACACAGCTCAGGATGTTTCTTCTTTGAGGTAGGGAAAAAAGGTTTTAGAATAAACATTTTTCATCACAGTCATTATAGCAAAGTAGTAGGTAATTTAAACTGATAAAACTAGTAACCTTAATCCTGTTTTCATTTTTACTCGTTGTGACATTCAGATTCAGTCAGGGCTGGGGGTATAATAGTAGAGTGCTTGCTGTACGTGTGAAGTTCTACTATCAGTACCATGTATAAGCAAAACAAAAAAAAAGCTCTCCAAATTCAGGCCTCAGAATGCCGTCAGAATTATTTGGCTGGCTGGCAAATTAATAAACTGATGATAAGAATTTTAATGTCTTTACACAGATTATAATACTTGTATTGGTAGTTAGGTATAATACTTGTATTAGTAGTTAGGATATTTTCCTTTTAGAAAGCATACATGGGTATTAGTTACCTTTCTCATTCACTGTGACAGAATGCCTAACAGAAACAACTTGAGGGAGAGGAGGTTTATTTTGGTTTGGTCTGTGGTGGTGCTTGGTGCTAGTCACATCGTGGCAAACAGAAGGCAGAGCGCTTGGGCCAGAAGCTAGCTCTCTTGTAACTTTCAAGACCAGCATTCCACTTCTTCTAGATAGCCTTTACATCCTAAAGGTTCTATAACCTTCCAAAACATCGCCACCATATGGGGAACATGTGTTCAAGCACATAACAACCTCTGTGGGAAAGGGACACACACAGTTTATATCCAAACAATACACATGAAAAATCCAATTGAAAGGTTATTTGTTGGGGCTGGAGAGATGGGCCTAGTGGTTAAGAGCACGGACCGCTCTTCAGAGGATTCCCGGCGTCGATCCCCAGCCCCAACCATGGCGGCCGGAGATAGCGTACATGAAATACACTCCAAATACCAGGAGAACTCCAGCTTCACAGGGGAATCCGACACAACGACTCTATTTCATGACCTACACGCAGGAATGTATAGCACGTATCAAAACTTGTGGTACGTGTGCACAGACCTGCATCGCAGACAGTACATTTCAAACAATACAGAAATAAAAAAAGAATAAAAAGAAAAGAAAAGAAAGGTTATTTTGTGCAGAACTATAACAAGCTCTGATGATTTATCAACTCTATGCCCTATCAACTTTGACATAGAATCTCCCAAGAACGCACTCGGTCACTTCTATTGCCAATTCTGTAAACTCCTTTCTGTCATAATATGCAGATACATTCTGATATGGTGCCTTTACTTCCATTCATATTGCTGTTCAGTCTTTACTTTTTTTTGGCTTATTGAGACAGGGGTCTCTCTGTGTTGAGCCCGGCTGTCGTGGAACCTCACTCTGTAACCAGGCCTGGCCTTGAGTCACAAAGATTAATAGACACTCTAGCCACTCTGCCTCCCGCTGGAGAGATTGCTGTAAGTGCTACTTCACACCCCGAATTTCACGGCCACCACGTCACCGAGTTACAGCTTTTCTAAAATCTGATCTCAGTCAGTAATGTCGCCGCCTAGCACATGCCTTCATGGAGGCATTATGAACATAATGATAGTATTCTTTATCGCTCCCAACAGCACAACCCGCAGCCAAACCAAAACACATCCCCAGCGATTAAGAGTGGCTTTGGCCTTCGTGTGTGATCTCTGTTAACTTATTGAAATGGGACATGATTCATAAGCACAACACGGTGTGTGTGAAGTACAGACAATTTCCCTTGTGTGCCTTATGTTCTCTGATTTCTTATCTATTTTTTCAGGCATTTTTTTAATTTAATAATTTTAGGAGGGTTGAGGAGATGCTTCATACATGAGTATTACATAATCCTCTACTGTTCTTCCACCTTCACTATACTTCACCTCCTTTCTCACAAATTCATGCACCGTCTTTTCGTTTCATTTTTGTTGTCATACACACAATCCAGGTTACCTGAGTCCATTTCATATTGCTCGCGTGTGTGTGTGATGTGTGTGCTTTGTGTGTGGTGTGCGTTTGTGTGATGTGTTAGTATGCATCACTTGGGGTTTAGAGATCCTGACTAGGTTCTCCTCCCTGAGGAAGAAAATGATTCTCTCCTCTCATCATTCATCTGATTGATTACCTGTAGATCTCCATCTAAGGGTTTAGAGTCTTGAGAAGTTTCCCCATCCTCCTTGGCATGTTGACTGGTGGTCTTTAGGCAGGTCTTTAGTCAACAATACTCTTGTTGAGATTTCACTGCAAGCTTCCCAGTCATTATCTGTAATGACACTGTCTCCCGAGCAGGCCTTCCACAGTCGTGCTTTTTACAATTCTTTTCTGCCCCTCTTCTGTGATGTTTCCAGCTAAGGCCATTAGAGGTATAAATGGTTGCATCGATGGTATTTTGCATTTGTGACCAGTTAGGCAATTTCTTTAAGTCTCTTGTATGCGTGTAGCTCTATATTCCACGCAAAGAAGTTTTCTTTGATGAGAGCGTTGAAAGCTATGATTATAGGCCTGGACTGATATCCAGATGATATTTCTTGACCATATTTTGATTCCATTGTTATCTTTATTATGGACTGACAGGCTCACTTTCCTCAGTTACATGATACCGTTATTTAAGGAGAAAATGTACAGACAAGATTAAAAGCCAGACTGCTACAAAATGCCCTTCTTTGTCCTTTTAATTTGTGTTTCAGTTGGGAGCAGAGAGTGGACCAGCATGGGCGTGTTTATTATGTAGATCATGTTGAAAAAAGAACTACCTGGGATAGACCGGAACCTCTACCTCCTGGGTAAGTGTTGATAAATTTAAAAAGGAAAAACTTAAGTCTGGTTGGTGGTGAGCTCATAACATCCTTTAATACCCCTATTACCACTTAGTGAGACAGAGGCAACGTATCTCTGTGAGTTCAAGGACCAACCTGGTCCATGTAGCAAGTTCCATACGGAGTTGGGGCTATAGGGAGGCCCTGCCTCAAAAAAGACAAACAAAAAGGCATGGGGGTGAGGAATGTGTTTATTCAGCAGTACAAATTCTGTCTACAAACAGCCTTCCCTGCGTTCTTACTTTCTCTCCTCTACTTTGTTCTATGGTAGATACAGACCAGAAAGAAGAGATGTACAGAGTTGATTTGGAGCATGTTGATTTTTGGTTGTGGCAGCTGCTGCTGGTGTGTTTTGGGTAGGGTTACACTGTGATCCCAGGACTGGCCTTGAACTCCTGACCTCCCTGCCTCTTGGCCTTCTGAGGATTACAGGCATAGTGCCTGCCATCTGGCATAATGAATGATTTTTATTTTCATTAATTTCTTTTTTTTTTTGCAGCAGAGAGGCAGGTTGAGAGAGAGAAGATGTGTGTGTGTGCTGTGTGGTGTGTTATGTGTTGTTTGCCTGTGACTTGTCATGTGCTATCAAGCAGGAGCGTTGGTGATGAGCTGAGCCGTGTGTGCGTTGTGTGTCTGTGCTTGTGTTGTGTGTGTGTGTGAAGGCAGCGGGGCCACTGTCTCCTCCCTTAACAGCAAATCCAACTGGGTCTTTCAGAGAGTGCCTGCCTGGTTCTAAGGTCTCAGCATGCTCCAGGGGCGCTATCTGAAGGACACAGATGCCCTTCAGACGGACCAGGGAGCCAGGAGAGTGCTGGAGGCCATGAGGGGGCTGTGGGGAGTGTCCTCTGGATGGAAGCCTGGAACCCTCAGCAGTGTGGCCTGCTGTGCTTTCAGTTAGAAGGGCTCCAGTATGGGATCTGGATCTGAAAGTTTGCTCGATAGTACCATAAAGAGCCAAAAAAAAAACAAAAAAAAAAAACCCATCAAACAAAAACCAATTTTCCTATGCACTGTCATTGTGAACTGCCTTCAAAAATGTAACACCATGACCACGACACGGCGGCAAAACCTGCATGCAGACAGTTAATTTCATTACACCATACAGAAAAAAATACAATTAATAAAAAAAAAATTTAAAAATGAAACAAAAAAGCTCATCGCCCAGATAGAGGACATGGGGAGTGTTGGCCTAGCTGGGAGGATAGAGGGGTGAAGATAAATGAAAGGGGCAGTGGAGAGAGTTGCAGTGTCTCTCCTGGCTGGGAGGGCGTCTGAGGACTGGGGAATCATGGCTAAGATCCTTTGGACAAGACAGCCGGGATGCTAGCTCAAGGGAAATAGTGTAGGGTATTTCTAGAGATCTAAGCATCTAGAGCCCTAGAAATGGTTGTGGTACCTGAAGGGTAGACACCAGGGGCAGCTGGGACCAGAGCGGGGCTCAGGGTCTTCACTGGGGGCGAGGGGCAGAGGTTGGAGCTCCTGGCTGAGGAGGTGTGCTGACCTGTTTGAAGCCAAGCCTCGACACAAAACGGACAGCTGCGCTATGGGTCCTCTCAGTGCAGCCCTGGCCTAAGGCTGGGCTGCTTCTGGCTTTCCAACACTGGGCAGTGACGTAGGGGTTAGTCCTGCTGAAGTGGAAAGATGGGTGGAAGGTCCCCTGAAATAAAGAAATACCAGAGGCTGTCATGGGATGGAGGGTACTGAGATCCCAAATTGGGATAAAAACTGGAAGATGTCACTTGACCAACAGAGGGTTACAGGGACGAAGTTTGCCTCATCAGGAAATCACTGCGGCCATGGCACCCATGTGTAAGTCCAGGGGGCTGGGTAGGCTTGTGATAGGATCCCCACATGAGGGTAGGCAACACAGGAAATCCTCATGAAAGGCCACAGGACTGGCACACTTAGAAAGCCATTTCTCACACAAGCCCAGAGGTCATAGCCAGGATTGGTATCCACTCCATGGGCCCAGAAATCTGAGCAACTGTGGTCTCCTCGGGTGCCTGGTGGGCACAGGTGACGTTTCTTCTCATGGTTTGTCCCTTGGTGCCGGCTGTCTACGTCATGGCTGAGCTATGCTCCTTCCCAAGCTGGATCTCACGGAGCAGCTGGCCTGTTTGGTCCCCTTGGCTGGCAGGCCTTTCCTCCCTAGCTGGGTGTGGTCACCTTCACGGCAGGTCACTGGAGGCGCAGGTCAGTGAGGAACAGGTCATCAAGACACAATCAGGACACCTCACCAGGACAAGGCCGTGGTCTCCTGAACAAGCCAGGGAACACACACAGTTCTGATTGTCCTTGAAGGACTTATTTCTAGTGCTGAACCACACTGAGGAAGTGGTCGCAGTCTGGGGTGGCTGAGGTGTTGCTGTCCTCTGGTAGAGCTGCTCTCTGGGCAGCAAGCACCAGTCTCCTACCACCTTACTTGCTCCTATGCTCTATTTATTATTTTCTAATTTAAAATATATATGTTAGTCTGAGGGCTGGAGAGATGGCCTTAGTGGTAAGAGCACCAACTGCTTCTTGCAAGAGGACCCGGGGTCGATCCCCAGCACCCACATGGCGGGCTGAGAAACCATCATTTAACTTCCAGTTCCAGGGGAATCCGACCACCCTCTTCTGACCTCCGTGCATATGCACGACATGGGTGTACAAACCTACATGCAGACAGTTACTTTCATACACATAAAAAAAAAAAAAAAAATTCTGTAAGTCTAGTTCCCTTCAGATTTTCCTGTCAGAACTATTTACCTAACTCAGAGCCACAGAATTTTAGAATTAATTTTCTCAAGAATATTTATTTAACTAAATAAGAATTATAGCTTTTCCAGGACCATGCGTAGCACTTGGCCTGCTTAAATTTTAGCATATTGGAGCATAGAAGCAGGAGGATTCAGGAAATTCAGTCATCCTTTTAGCTAACGGCAAGTTTCAGCAAGCACTGACTACATGAGGACCTTTCAGAAAAGAATTGTTAGGCTCTATCAAATATTAAAATAAAGTCTCTGTTGGGTGTTCGTGTGGTGCACGCCTTTAATCCCAGGCACTCCCAAGAGAGAGGCAGGGATCTCTGTGAGATCCAAGGTTATCCTGGTTCTACATAGTGAGTTCTAGCCTAATGAGGAGCTGCATGAGAAATCACTGTCTCCAAAAGACAAAAAAAAATCAAATAAAATCTTTTTATTTAATTAAAATTAAATATTAATTACCCCCTCCCTAGCAGAGATCATTTCACCTCAGAAACACCTACTAATGTCAGCTCTTATGAACTTCCTTTAAATGATTTGAAGATACTCACAATAGGGGGAATGGAAATAATAGAGTATAAAAAAACTCAGGCTAGACTGCTCACAGCATGCCATTAAGTGTTACCATTTTCCCTGAGTCAATTTTTAGAATGTTTGCTTGCTTGTTTTATGTGCACTACCCTTTGATTGGTAACTTTAACTTGTTCATGTTAAACTCTGATTGCTGTTGTACTCATAAAAGGCTGCATAAACTATTCTTCCTGGCCACGTTCCTCCCGAATTGAGTGTTGGCCAGGCATTGTAATTAAATTAAAACCTCCTTTAAAACTAAAAAAAAAAAGGGGGGGGAGCTGGAGATATGGGCTCAGCAGTTAAAGAGCACGGACTGCTCTTGCAGAGGACCTGGTGTTCGATTCCCAGCCACCCGCAATGGCGGCTAAGAACCGTCTTTTAAGCCACCTTTGATCAATAGTATAGCTAACGTGGTAGCTCATGCCTTTTTAATCCCAGCACCACTCGGGAGGAGAGGCAGGCAGATCTCTGTGAAGTTTCAAGGCCAGCCTGGTCTTAGAGAGAGCTCAAAGCTCCAGGCCAACTGGAAAATTAAAGGGAGACCCTGTCTCAAAAAAAAAAAGAGCAATAGTGCAAATTAGCTTGACTCTTATTTTATATTTATATTTTTAATTTATTTTTTTTAATATTTTATTATTTATTTATTGTTGTATGAAATGTACTGTCTGCATTGGTAGGTCTGGCACCCGTGTCGTGTAAAGCCGCAGAGGTCAGAAGAGGGTCTGTCGGATTCCCCTGGAACTGGAGTACTTCTGGAATTGGAGTTACGACGGTTCTTTTCAGCCGCCATGTGGGTGCTGTGGGATCGAACCCGGGTCCTCTGCAATAGCGGTTGGCACTCTCATTAACGCTAGGCCTATCTCTCCAAGCACCACCTTTATTTTTATTTTTCATTTTTATGTGTATGAATGTACTGTCTGCATGTTGGTATTATGCACCCGTGTCATGCAATGCCGCAAGAGGTCAGAAGAGGGTTCGGATTTCCCCGGAACTGGAATCAAAGACAGCTCTCAGCCACAACTGGAGTTAAGGACAGTTCTCAGCTGCCATATGTGGGTTGTGGGTGATCGAATCTGGGTCCACTACAAGAGTCTACGTCCGGTGCTCTTAACCGCTAGGCCATCACTCCCGCCTTGATCGTCTTAATTTTAAAAAAGCTTTCCAGGAGCCGGCCTGGTGAGCTGAACCTTAAATCCCAGCATTGAGAGGCAAAGACAGGTGGATCTCTCTGAGATGAAGGCCAGCTTAGGTCCACATAAGAGAAGTTCCAGAACAGACTGGAGCTATCTGCATGCTTACAAGAAGAGGAACCCTGTCTCAAAAGAAAAATTAATAATATAAAAAAAAAAAAATACAGTTAAAAGTTATTCCACACTTATATATATATATTTTATTTGTGGAATATATATATATTAATTTACCGGGGTTACTATAGAGAATTACTAAGGGGACCCCTTAGTAATTCTCTCTCTATAAGTAACCCCGGATAAATTATTTTTTAATAGCTATGAAAATTTCTGTATACAATTTATGTCCCCTGTTATTCCAAGAGTGAAAAGATCACTGTGGAAAAAAGACGAGAGCCTGTTCGTAATGACCCTTTGAAACAATCTGAATGAATACATACCTCACTAACACTTTACAAACTTTTAAATGATAACATTCTAGAAACATAAAAGTTTGCATTTATATATAACATATATCTACATCTATTAAATATATATATGTAGATGATTAAGGAGGACTCTGTCTCCAAAAACAAAACAGCAACAATAATAAAGGGTGTGCAGATGATTCAGAAATAGAATAATTCTTGCTAGAGAAATTGAGGATTAGCATCAGTGATAGAAACACTTGGACCTAGCAAGATCGGCCCTGGATATTAGGTACTGACAAACATAAGAAGAAAATATGAAGCTACTTTTCTCAGGTTTTTAAACTTTTATATCTTTTTCATGAGTATTTCTTGAATTAGTTGTTTCTGTTCTGATTTAGCTGGGAACGGCGTGTTGATAATATGGGACGTATTTATTATGTTGACCATTTCACAAGAACAACAACATGGCAGAGGCCAACATTGGAATCCGTCCGGAACTATGAACAGTGGCAGCTACAACGAAGTCAGCTTCAGGGAGCAATGCAGCAGTTTAACCAGAGATTCATTTATGGGGTAAGCAGCCTCTTGCTTTGTTGTTTATTATAAATAAAATAAATAAATAATTTATTATTTAAAATAGAAAATAGGAGATCAGCTGAGGCGTGTGGCGCGTAGTTTTAATCCTAGGCATCTTGGGCAGGCAGGGCAGGGCGGATTACTTTTGTGAATTCAAAGGCACTGGTCTACAAGTGAGTCCAAGGGACAGCTGGAGGCTACAGGAGAGACTGTCTTGAAAAGACCAAAAAAAAAAAAAAAGAGGCTTGTGCCTAGGTATTCCTGTTTATGTGATCTGTTTTTTAACTTGCTAAATCCCAGCTCCCCTTTTAATAAACAAAATAAACAAAAAAAAAAAAAAAAAAAAAAAAAAATCAATAAAAAAAAGAATATAGTAAAAAAATACCCAGAAGTTTGGAAAAGAATTTAAACAATTCTAAATTTAGTACTTCCTTTAACGTTTTTCTAAAACCTGGACTTTGTTTTTGTTGTTTTTTGATTTCTTTGCATAAAGACAGGATCTATCTGTAGCACCCCTGGCCTGGAAATCACCATGTAGAACATGGCTGACTTCCATCTCAAAGGTCTCCCTGCTTCTGCCAGGATTAAAGACATTGTTTGGCACCATGCCTGGCTTAGAGGCTGACTTTTAAGTGGTTTTACAGAGTTGACAATGGAGTTGAATCACTGCTTTTGGGGGCGGTCTCTTTTTTTGAGATAAGAGTCTCCCATTTCAAGTCCACGTTGGCCATACAGTTCGCTAATGTTAGACCAAGACCGGCCGGATACTCACAGAGATGCACCTGCTTCTGCGCTTCTGAAAGTGCTGGGATTAAAGGGCATATGCCATCACACCCCTGGTCTTAGATGGTTCTTAGCCCCCCATGTGGGGTGCTGGGAATGAAACCCAGGTACTCTGCAAGAGGCAGCTTCAGTGCTCTTAACCCACTTGAATCCATTTCCAGCCCCGTCGAAGCTTCTTAAGCCATTTAAATTTGATAAAACTTACTAATTAAATTTTATATTGGTTTGCTGGTTGATGAAAGCTTTATTCCTTTATTTATATATGGTATTATTATACTACATATTATGCAGATGTTTAATACCCTAATATATGGTTTATAAAAATACTTTGCTTTGCAAGCTGGCATGTGATAGAATGTCCATATCTGTTATCCTAATATTTGGGAAGTTGAGGTAAGAGGATCACCAGACAACATAATAGAATTATGAATTAGCAAAATAAAATTTCACAATTTTGCATATTTTTCTTTAGACTAACAGTGCAGAAACAGTGATAAATATACCAAAATACATTGATGCTTTCTTTCCTGTAATTTCGCTGCTGGGTATTTTATAATGTCAAGTCATCAAGTATCACGGTTGTTTCTCTGAGAACAACATAAAAGTAGCCATTCTAAAATGAATTATTTGTTATTGAATTAGTGTATTAGTCAACTTTCTGTGCTGTGATAAAACCACCATGCACAAGGAAACTTATAAAAGGAAGAGGGGGGTGTTTTGTTGTTTTTGGTTTTTGTTTTTTTTGTCATCCTTGTGCAGGGGCCATGCTATTCTCTGTATCATTCCAATTATATTATATGTGCTGCCAAACGAGGTACATAAAGGAACAGTTATTTGAGCTTATAATTGACGATTCCAGGGAATTAAGCGTCCATTGTGGCTGGGAGGCAAAGTAGACCAACAGCTGGAAACAGAGCCGATCCGGTTCACATCTTCCAATGAAGCACAGGAAGACCGAGAGAAGAGAGAGAGGAAGAGAGAGACAGACAGACAGACAGACAGACAGACAAGACAACTGGAAGACTAGTAAGGCTTGTTAAGCTCACTAACCTGCCCCCAGTGACATTTACTTCCTCCAGCATGGCCACACCTTCTAGATCTCCCCAAACAGAGCGCACCACTGGGGACAAAATATCTGACTACTTAAAGCCTATGAGGGACATTTTCATCCAAACCCCACCACAAGTAGTAATTATAGAACTTAACCCAAAGAAAACCGTCTCCACCACATGTCAAAAAAAGCTGACCCTGTCCATTACAGTTCCTCCAGCGTCATTGTATCCACCACATTATAATCCCCCAGAGTAAAACAGCTTTCATTTTTCTTCACTGCGTTATACCCTTCACTCTATGTATTCTTTGCTTTTTTTTTTTGGACCATCGTCATCAGAATAGTCACTACTTACTGATAAAATTCATCTTCATCACCAGCTTCCCTTTTACTTTCCCAGGGTTTTTTTGGGGTTTGGGGTTTGGGGATTTTTTTCATTTGTTTTGTTCTTTGTTTGTTCTTTTTTGAGAAAGGTTCTCACTGTGTAAGCCCCAGCTGTCTTGGAACTCACTTTAATGTGGACCATGCAGGTCTTTGAACTTCAGAAGACTCCACCCGTGCCTCTGCTCCTGAGTATTGGTCACAAGGCATGCACCCACTACCTGGCTATCCTTTCTCACTCTTATAAAAAACTCCCTGGCCTCTGGCGGATGCGGTGGGAATGGCGGGAACATAGGTCTTTAGATTTGTTTATAAAAAAAATAAAAATAAATTTATGTGAAAAAAAAACAACTTTCCCTGCCACTTTTTATAGACAGCTGTCACTATATTCCCCTTAGTAGTGTGTTTTGTGGGGTTTTTGAGACAGGGTCTCCTTGTAGCCCCAGCTGGCTGGAACTCACTCACTGTAGAATATGCTGGCCTTGAACTCACAGAGATCTGCTGTTCTCTGTCAGCCCAAGTGCTAGGATTAAAGGATGTGAGCCACCACATCTGAGTGCTGGTAATCAAACCCGGGTCCAATGTAAGCAGCCCCAAGTCGGCGCTCTTAACCATGCTCATCCAGCCAGTTAGTGGTTTAATAGATAAAATTTTTGTTCATATGAATTCTTCCAACTTATCACCCCTATATAAGATTTATAATTGACTGAGCATGGTGAGCACATGCTTTTAATCCCCAGTACTCAGGAAGACACAGAGGCAGGCAGATCATCTCGTGAGTTCAAGGCCAGCCTGGTCTACATAGTAGTTCCAGGACAGCTGGGGTTACAGGGAGAACCTCTCTTCAAAAAGGAGAGAAGGGGCAAAAAAAAATTAATGTAGGTCCTGGAGTGCTAGGCAAAAATTGCTCTACTACTAAGTTGTATTCCTAACCCCTTCATCTCCTTTGTGTGCTGTGTTCTGTGTTCTGTATGTGTTGTATGTGTGAAGTTCCTTGAAGAAGAGGATAGGGTGGGGTGCTCAACCCTTCTTGTCAGCTATTTTCCTCATAGCAACCAACCAACATGATGCTCAGAAACAGAATATCCTTTTATTTGTTTGTTTTTTGGTTTGGACTTTTCTGAGGCAGGGTCCTCCCTTTAGTCCCAGCTTGGCCTGGAACCCACTATAGCAGACCAGGCTGGCCTTGAACATCACAGAGATCACACCTGTCTCTGCCTTCCCAGATTGCTTGGCAGATGTACACCCTGTGCACACCACGGCCCAGCTACTTTTTATTATATTACTAATATATTACTAGTATAGTAACATTTGTAGCACAAGGGGGAAAAACTTGCAATTTGTGGGTAAGGTATTTGTATACTATTTTAATTTCAAATAATTTTAAATATTAGCTAATGTTTACATAGGCTTTTCAAAGTTGTGGGGGTTTTGTGTGTTTGTTTGTTTGTTTGTTTTTGTCTTCTTTTGAGACAGGGTCTCCCTGCACCCAGCTGTCCTGGAACTCACTCTGTTAGACCAGGGCTTGGCTTGATCTCTCAGAGATCCAACCCTGCCTCTGCCTCCAAGTTGACTAGGATTAAAATCATGTGCCACCACAACCAGCCTCTGAAAGATATTTTAAACTAAAATAAAGTATATTGGTACTATGTAAGGATATATTGCCCAGTGTGCTGGATGCATTGACCTTTAATCCAAGCACTCAGGAGGCAGAGGCAGGCAGGATACTCTGTGAGTTCAAGGCCAGCCTAGCTCTACATAGTAAGTTCCAGGATGGCTGGGCTTCAGGGAGTCACCCTGTTCTTCAAAAAAAAAATAAAAAATAAAATTTTGTTATATGCACATAACAGGGAAGGCACACTGAAACTCATAAATTTGCTCTGAAATAATATGTTGTGTGGCTGGAGAAATTGTGCTCAGCAGTTAGGATGCTTGACTACTCTCTCACAGACGAGACCCCAGATTCGATTACTCAACACCTGCATTGGTGGCTAATGAACCATCATTAGGCGCTCTGGTGGCGCAATGCCTTTAATCCCAAGCAATATGGAAGGCAGAGCAGGCAGATCTCTATGAGTTTCAAGGCCACCCTGGTCTACATAGTGAGCTCTGGCCAGCTGCGGGACTAAAGGGAGACCCTGTCTTTCAAAAGGATAATANCCAGGACAGCTGGGGCTACAAGGGAGACCCTGTCTCGAAAAGACAAAAAAAAAAAAAAGCCAGAATTTTTTTTTTAATAATAATCTGCTCAGAGGGAAGAAGGGAAGGAAAATTGCCTAGGAGAGTGTCTATGAGACATAGACAGGAGGAAGAGTAGCGTTACGACAGAGATTTATCCTCCACCTACATTGCATTGATATGAGGAGAGGATAGGAGTGAATCCAACTAGAGATTCTGGTTTGGGGATCATTCTTAGAGATCATCTTTAAATTTTTAGAATTTCAAATCCTAGAGAAAAATCAGTAGAAAAGGATAATAAAAACTGAACTAGAGTTTAGTTTAGTGCTTGTGAGAAAGAGGGGAAAAAAACATAAAGAAGAGATGTTGAGGAATGCAAATACAAGATTACAAAAGTGGATTGAGAGAAGGATGGGTTTAAAAGATGGGATAGTTCTGGGTGTGGTGGCATGTGCCTGCAATCCTCACACTTGGAGATTGAGCAGCAAATCTTTTTTTAAGTAAGGTACCCTGTGGTGCTGTGGGTTTTTTTGTTGTTGTTGTTGTTTGTTGGTTGGTTGGTTTTTTATTGTCTTTTTGAGACTTTTTGCACCACCACGCCCCCGTTAAAAGGCGGTTCTTAGCCGCCCTGTGGGTGCTGAGAATTGAACCTGGGTCCTCTGCAAGAGCAGTCAGTGCTCTTAACTGCTGAGCCATCTCTCCAGCCCCCGAGGCAGCAAATCTTCAGTTTGAGACCAACTTGGGTTTCTTAACAAGTATTTACTATACATTGTCAAATGCTATCTAAGAGAATGTAGTCTTAGGTTAATAAACTAGGGAAAAAATGGCAGTTTGACTAAAGAAAAATCAAAATACTTTGTTTTTATTTTTTTTTTATGTGTATGAATGTACTGTCTGCATGTATTTTTGTGCATCTGTGTTGTGCAATGCTGCAGTCAGAAGAGGGTGTTGGATTCCCCTGGAACTGGAGTTAAAGACGGTTCTCAGCTGCCCTGTAGGTGCTGGGGATCGAACCTATCTCTAGGCCATCTCTCCAGCCCCTTGTTTGTTTATTTATTTTGGTCTCAAGACTGGCTGGAGTTGTTTCCAAGAATATTTTTTAAATTGACCTCAAAAAGTAAAACTGTAAAACCTTTAGGCCAGGCATGGTTGTGCACGCCTTAATCCCAGCATTCAGGAGGCAGAGGCAGGTGAATCTCTGTGAGTTCAAGGCCAGCCTGGTCTACATAGTGAGTTCCAGGCCAGCTGTGGCTACAGGGATACCTTGTCTCGTCTCAAAAAAAGACAAAAAAAAAAAAAAAGAAAAATTGCAATCATCATTTTAGCCTTCAAAATATTTGCATACTCTGACCCTGCTGTTCTGATAATCTACCCAAAGGGAAGTTTGATTGATGGGTTTTGTTTTTAATTGATGTGTGTGTGTTTATGTGAATGCTTCATGTGTGCAGGTGCCTTCAGAGGCCAGAAAAGGGCATCAGATCCCTTGAAGCTGAGTTATAGGCAGTTGTGAGCTACCTGATATGGGTGTTGGGAACTCACCTTGGGTCTCTAGAAGAGCAGCAAGTGTTCTTAACCACTGAGCCAAACCACTGGGCCGTCGCTCCAGCTACCCAAAGAAAAGTTAAAATCGGGGCTGGAGAGATGGCCTAGTGGTTAAGAGTGCCGACTGCTCTTGCAGAGGACCCAGGTTCCATCCCCACGCCCACATGTTGGCTGAGAACCGTCTGTAACTCCAATTCTAGGAGAACTCCAGTTCTCCAGTTCCAGGGGAATCCGACACCCTCTTCTGACCTCCATGGCATTGCATGACACGGGTGCACAGACCTGCATGCAGGCAGTACATTCATACACATACAGAAATAAATAAATTAATCAATTAATTTAAAAAAAAGTTAACACAAAGAAAAACAAATGATGAATGGTATCCCTCATCTGTGGATGCTAATGCCAATTACCTAGTTGTCAGTATTTCTTGTGTAGGGCCCCCTGAGCTTTTGTCCAAAGCAGTTGGGCATGATGCATATTGGAAACAACAACATCAACAACAGAAAGGACTGAATCCAAGAACTGACTGAAACAGTGAACTTCTGCTCAAAACAGTCAACTTCCTCATGGAGAATATTGAGAAAGACTGAGAAAGAGATGAAAAGCATGTTTGGCAGAATGCATGAGCTCTGGCAGGGTGGGGGAATGGGCGGGAACACGGGTCTAGATTTGTTAAATAAAACTAAATTTATGTGAAGAAAAAAAAAAGTTAAAATCAAAACAAACAAAAAGATCAGCGAAAAGGAAATGATTAAGTTTTGGTATGTTAATATGATATTCTGTAATCGTTCACAATATTTTTTTTAATTTTTTATTTATTATTTTATGTGTGTGAATGTACTGTCTGCATGTAGGTTTGTGCACCCGTGTTGTGCAGTGCCTCGGAGGTCAGAAGAGGGTGTCGGATTCCCCTGGAACTGGAGTTACAGATGGTTCTCAGCTGCCATATGGGTGCTGGATCAAACCCGGGTCCTCTGCAAGAACAGTCAGTGCTCATAACCTCTGAGCCATCTCTCCAGCCCTCACAATTTTTTTTTTTTTTTTTTTTTTTTTTTTTTTGTTTGGTGTTTTCGAGACAGGTCTCCCTGTAGCCCAGCTGTCCTGGAACTCACACTGTAGACCAGGCTGGGCCTTGAACTCACAAAGATCCGCCTGCCTCTGCCTCCCGAGTGCTAGGATTAAAGGCGTGCGCCACCATGCCCGGCTAGCCCTCACAATTTTTTAATAATTTGATGGACATGCCCAGTGTGCACTAAGTAATAACAATAAAAATGCCTGGGTGACAAGAGCTGGAGAAATGCCCAGAGGTAAGAGCACTGGCTGCTCTTGCAGAGGACCAGGTTTCATTCCTAGCACCTACATGGAATCTATCCAGGTTTATTTGATTTGGCTTTTTTTTTTTTTTTAGTGGATAGGGGACAGTAAGACTCTGCCTCAATAAACAAACCTATGCAGGACACAAAACTATATGTATCATACTATCCTAAATATATGTAATGAAAATGACTAACAGAAGATACTTCTATGTTTATGATCATTATCTCTAGGATATTTTAGAAGTTAATATATCAGTTTCAAAGTCCCTTTTATGTATGTGTGTGTTTGCACATGCTCAGGTAGGTATTCTGAACATTTCTCCTTTCATGGGATAGCTCTACCTCCTTTGAGTCAGTATTAGCAGCCAGTATATACTAAGAAAACAACAATGCTGAAGTTACTTGTGCTTATGATGGAGTAGTGCTCTTTCCTCACAATTCAAGAAGATTTTGATGAACTTGATTTTGTTCCTGCTTCTAAAGCCTTCTCTAGGCCTACCTAGTAATTTTGAATGGGCAGTTCCACCCTGAGGTTTGGGGATTATAGTAAGACCTTAACCCATGGTTTTTTTGTTTGATAAGGCTGCCCTAAAATTAGGAAGTTTTCCTCAACCTCCTAAAATGTTGAATTCAAAGAGCATTTGTTCTTTCCATTTTTTTCCTCTTCCTGTCTTTCTTACCCAGAGTGAACACAAATGGATCAGATGAGCCTGAGGTTGCAGGGTCAGGAGAAAATAAGAGAGTCAATGGGAACAATTCTCCATCACTTTCAAATGGTGGTTTTAAGCCTTCTAGACCTCCAAGACCTTCTCGACCACCTCCACCCACTCCACGAAGACCAGGTGTGTGTTTCAGGCTTCAGTACTGTTTTGTAAATAATTTTCTTTTGTGGGAAGAGATTGACACAGAGTCTCCATATACTGCCCAGGTTGGTATCAAAGTACTTCTGCCTCAGCTTGGTATTAATGATTGTTGCTACCATGCCTGGTGTTTTAAATAATGTTCTATTTGAGGATCCATCTTCAGATAAGTGCTAGAGAAACCTGTTTAGGTCAGAGTGTTTGCGATTTTTAAATTTTTGTTTAGTTTTAAACTGGATCTTACTTTGTGTTAAAGGCTGGCCTCAAACTATAATTCTGCACTTACACCATGTCTGGCTTCTGGCTTTGTTTTTACATTTAAAAACTTGAGCAAGAATGATTTTCTTAGGGCAACTAAAGAATTGCCTTTAATATATTTTTATTTTGTATGCAGTGCCCACAGAGGCCAGAAGAAAAGGGTATTGGATCCCCTGAACTGAAGTTACAGATGGTCTTTAAGCTTTTATGCGGGTGCTGTAAGAGCAGCCAGCATTTTAACTTCTGAGCCATCTCTCCAACCCTAAGAATTTCCTTTTTTTTTCTAAGTTTTTCTTCCAGAAATGCAGTTACATGAAGCAGTGTGTTATTGAGAATGAAAATAACATATGTATTGTTTAAAGTATACACAGTATGGTTAAGGTTGAAACTTTTTTGCATGGTTGATAACTGTATGAAGTCTGTCTAAGAGTCAAGAATTTGATTGCAGCAGGTATGTTTGTGCAAGACTTTAATCCCACAGGCAGGCAGATCTCTATGAGATGAGACGCAGCCTGGTCTACATGTGTTCCAGGCACGGATATAGAGACCCTGTTCAGAAAGAACCAAAAAAAGAAAAATAATTTGGTGCTTATTCCCTTTTATCTTTTTAATGCTGACTGGCAAATGATAGTTTAAAACAAAAAACTGCCAAAACATGGTGGTCCATGCCTTTAATTCCAGCACTCGGGATGTAGATAGATGCAGGCAGATCTCTGGGTGTTCAAGGCCAGCCTGGTCTACAAAGTTGAGTTCTAGGACAGATTGGGCTACAGGGAGACCCTGTCTCAAAAAGACAAAACAAAAAAACAAAAACCTATGCATCAAATCACATATTTCATGTAGTAACAATGTAAATATTGTTGTTTGTTTGTTTATTTGTTTTCTGTCTTTTTGAAAACGGACTCCCCGTAGCCCCATTTGGCCTGGAACTAGCTTTGTGGACCAGGCTAGCTTGAACTCACAGATACCTACCTGCATCTGCCTCTTGAGTGCTGGATTAAAGGAGTGCGCCACCACCGCCAGTAAAGCCATAATTTTATATGCCTTATAATTTAATGGAACATGTGTGTCTACATCTTGGATTTTGTCATCTAGTTTTAGTTCTTAAGTTAAAATTCTATCTTGATTTTAGATTTTAGAATGCAAAAGATTCTTCTGTTTCCCCCAAATATTTTATGCATCTGTCAATGGTTCACCATTCTGCCAATTCTGAAAGTGATGGATCTAGTCACAGGTTCTTTGCCATCAACAATACAAATGCAAACACAAATACAATACATCTGAAGGAGCAACACTGGATTAATAATTCCTCTTACAATATCTGGAGGCGCAGGCCCTAGGCCACTAAATCCTGTAACTCAAGCTCCCCTACCACCTGGTAAGTAACTGTTAACATTTGTTTTCTTTAGGCTTTTGCATGCACTCAAATAATAATAATAATATAAATTATAATACTTTCATTAATTGTCATCAAGTAATTACAATTGACTTTAGGGAGTCTGGAGTCCAAGAAAATTTATCATATTTTGAAACTCTACCCTCTCTTTTCTAGGCTAGAAAAGTAGAAAAAGAAATTGAGATGAGTATGTTGGCAGCAGGTTGTATCCTAGCTGAAGCTAAGGCAGGAAGATTTGCTGTGAGTTCAAGGTTGCTTGGACTACTACATGAGACTCTGTCTCAGAATTTTTTTTTTTTTAATTTTTTATTTATTTCTGTATGTGTACGAGTGTACTGTCTGACATGTAGGTTTGTGCACCCATTGTCATGTAATGCCGTGGAGGTCAGAAGAGGGTCTCGTATTCCCTGGAACTGGAGTTTAAAGACAGTTCTCAGCCGCCATGTGGTTGCTGGGGATCGAACCTGGGTCCTCTGCAAGAGCAGTGTGCTCTTAACCACTAGGCTGTTCTCCAGCCCCTGTTTTCATTTTTCTTTTTGGTCTTTTGAGACAGGTTCTCCTGTAAGTCTGGCTGACCTGGCACTGCTATGTAGAACATGCCGGCCTTAAACTCACGAAGTCCACCTGCCTCTGCTTCCCAAGTGCTGAGGAGTGCTGGGATTAAAAGCATGAGTCACCTTACCCAGCATTATTTTGGTTCTTGGAGACAGAGTGTTATGTTAGCCCACACTGACTCCAAACTCAGTATGGACCCAAGGATGTTCTTGAATTACTGATTCTTTGCTTCTACCTCCCATGCTGGATTACAGGTGTACACCATTACACTTCACTATATAATTGAAAGAGTCCCCTGAACCATAGACACTTAACAAAGCCAAGTAATGAAATAGTTACACAGCTCAGAATGTTTCTTCTTTGAGGTAGGGAAAAAAGGTTTTAGAATAAACATTTTTCATCACAGTCATTATAGCAAAGTAGTAGGTAATTTAAACTGATAAAACTAGTAACCTTAATCCTGTTTTCATTTTTACTCGTTGTGACATTCAGATTCAGTCAGGGCTGGGGGTATAATAGTAGAGTGCTTGCTGTACGTGTGAAGTTCTACTATCAGTACCATGTATAAGCAAACACAAAAAAAAGCTCTCCAAATTCAGGCCTCAGAATGCCGTCAGAATTATTTGGCTGGCTGGCAAATTAATAAACTGATGATAAGAATTTTAATGTCTTTACACAGATTATAATACTTGTATTGGTAGTTAGGTATAATACTTGTATTAGTAGTTAGGATATTTTCCTTTTAGAAAGCATACATGGGTATTAGTTACCTTTCTCATTCACTGTGACAGAATGCCTAACAGAAACAACTTGAGGGAGAGGAGGTTTATTTTGGTTTGGTCTGTGGTGGTGCTTGGTGCTAGTCACATCGTGGCAAACAGAAGGCAGAGCGCTTGGGCCAGAAGCTAGCTCTCTTGTAACTTTCAAGACCAGCATTCCACTTCTTCTAGATAGCCTTTACATCCTAAAGGTTCTATAACCTTCCAAAACATCGCCACCATATGGGGAACATGTGTTCAAGCACATAACAACCTCTGTGGGAAAGGGACACACACAGTTTATATCCAAACAATACACATGAAAAATCCAATTGGAAAGGTTATTTGTTGGGGCTGGAGAGATGGACCTAGTGGTCTTTAANCCTTGTCTTTCTGTGTTGGAACTGGATATAAAGAAACTCTCTGGCCTATCTTGTCCAACAGTAGGTTGTAAGACCTCCTCATTCTCAAAGGGTCCTACCCCATACCCTGAAGGGGAATGCTACAGAAAGAGGCTATCCTGTGTTTCTCTACTCTATGAAGGTTATATTTGACCCTTTAGTTTGATCATGTTTCTACATGGCTGTCTGTGTAATGACAACTCTGTAAAACACCCCACAGGACAGAATTTGGGGCTCTGGACAGCTGAACTTGTGGTAGTTCTTGGAGGGTGGTGTACCTGAAAAGGTACAGAAGCACCATTTTCTGTTCTCTTTTCTACACACTTCATGCTATACAGTTCTTTGTCTTTATCGTTTTTTTAATATTCTTTTTTTTTTTTTTTTTTTGGTGTTTTCGAGACAGGGTCTCCCTGTAGCCCCAGCTGTCCTGGAACTCACTCTGTAGACCAGGCTGGCCTTGAACTCACAAAGATCCGCCTGCCTCTGCCTCCCGAGTGCTAGGATTAAAGGCGTGCGCCACCATGCCCGGCTAGCCCTCACAATTTTTTAATAATTTGATGGACATGCCCAGTGTGCACTAAGTAATAACAATAAAAATGCCTGGGTGACAAGAGCTGGAGAAATGCCCAGAGGTTAAGAGCACTGGCTGCTCTTGCAGAGGACCCAGGTTTCATTCCTAGCACCTACATGGAATCTATCCAGGTTTATTTGATTTGGCTTTTTTTTTTTTTTTAGTGGATAGGGGACAGTAAGACTCTGCCTCAATAAACAAACCTATGCAGGACACAAAACTATATGTATCATACTATCCTAAATATATGTAATGAAAATGACTAACAGAAGATACTTCTATGTTTATGATCATTATCTCTAGGATATTTTAGAAGTTATATTATCAGTTTCAAAGTCCCTTTATGTATGTGTGTGTTTGCACATGCTCAGGTAGGTATTCTGAACATTTCTCCTTTCATGGGATAGCTCTACCTCCTTTGAGTCAGTATTAGCAGCCAGTATATACTAAGAAAACAACAATGCTGAAGTTACTTGTGCTTATGATGGAGTAGTGCTCTTTCCTCACAATTCAAGAAGATTTTGTTGAACTTGATTTTGTTCCTGCTTCTAAAGCCTTCTCTAGGCCTACCTAGTAATTTTGAATGGGCAGTTCCACCCTGAGGTTTGGGGATTATAGTAAGACCTTAACCCATGGTTTTTTTGTTTGATAAGGCTGCCCTAAAATTAGGAAGTTTTCCTCAACCTCCTAAAATGTTGAATTCAAAGAGCATTTGTTCTTTCCATTTTTTTCCTCTTCCTGTCTTTCTTACCCAGAGTGAACACAAATGGATCAGATGAGCCTGAGGTTGCAGGGTCAGGAGAAAATAAGAGAGTCAATGGGAACAATTCTCCATCACTTTCAAATGGTGGTTTTAAGCCTTCTAGACCTCCAAGACCTTCTCGACCACCTCCACCCACTCCACGAAGACCAGGTGTGTGTTTCAGGCTTCAGTACTGTTTTGTAAATAATTTTCTTTTGGTGGGAAGAGATTGACACAGAGTCTCCATATACTGCCCAGGTTGGTATCAAAGTACTTCTGCCTCAGCTTGGTATTATGATTGTATGCTACCATGCCTGGTGTTTTAAATAATGTTCTATTTGAGGATCCATCTTCAGATAAGTGCTAGAGAAACCTGTTTAGGTCAGAGTGTTTGCGATTTTAAAATTTTGTTTAGTTTTAAACTGGATCTTACTTTGTGTTAAAGGCTGGCCTCAAACTATAATTCTGCACTTACACCATGTCTGGCTTCTGGCTTTGTTTTTACATTTAAAAACTTGAGCAAGAATGATTTTCTTAGGGCAACTAAGAATTGCCTTTAATATATTTTTATTTTGTATGCAGTGCCCACAGAGGCCAGAAGAAAGGGTATTGGATCCCCTGGAACTGAAGTTACAGATGGTCTTTAAGCTTTTATGCGGGTGCTGTAAGAGCAGCCAGCATTCTTAACTTCTGAGCCATCTCTCCAACCCTAAGAATTTCCTTTTTTTTTCTAAGTTTTTCTTCCAGAAATGCAGTTACATGAAGCAGTGTGTTATTGAGAATGAAAATAACATATGTATTGTTTAAAGTATACACAGTATGGTTAAGGTTGAAACTTTTTTGCATGGTTGATAACTGTATGAAGTCTGTCTAAGAGTCAAGAATTTGATTGCAGCAGGTATGTTTGTGCAAGACTTTAATCCCACAGGCAGGCAGATCTCTATGAGATGGAGACCAGCCTGGTCTACATGTGTTCCAGGCCAGCTGTGGATATAGAGACCCTGTTCAGAAAGACCAAAAAAAGAAAAATAATTTGGTGCTTATTCCCTTTTATCTTTTTAAATGCTGACTGGCAAATGATAGTTTAAAAACAAAAAACTGCCAAACATGGTGGTCCATGCCTTTAATTCCAGCACTCGGGAGGTAGATAGATGCAGGCAGATCTCTGGGTGTTCAAGGCCAGCCTGGTCTACAAAGTTGAGTTCTAGGACAGATTGGGCTACAGGGAGACCCTGTCTCAAAAAGACAAAACAAAAAAACAAAAACCTATGCATCAAATCACATATTTCATGTAGTAACAATGTAAATATTGTTGTTTGTTTGTTTATTGTTTTCTGTCTTTTTGAAACAGGACTCCCCGTAGCCCCATTTGGCCTGGAACTAGCTTTGTGGACCAGGCTAGCTTGAACTCACAGATACCTACCTGCATCTGCCTCTTGAGTGCTGGGATTAAAGGAGTGCGCCACCACGCCCAGTAAAGCCATAATTTTATATGCCTTATAATTTAATGGAACATGTGTGTCTACATCTTGGATTTTGTCATCTAGTTTTAGTTCTTAAGTTAAAATTCTATCTTGATTTTAGATTTTAGAATGCAAAAGATTCTTCTGTTTCCCCTAAATATTTTATAGCATCTGTCAATGGTTCACCATCTGCCAATTCTGAAAGTGATGGATCTAGTACAGGTTCTTTGCCATCAACCAATACAAATGCAAACACAAATACAAATACATCTGAAGGAGCAACATCTGGATTAATAATTCCTCTTACAATATCTGGAGGCGCAGGCCCTAGGCCACTAAATCCTGTAACTCAAGCTCCCCTACCACCTGGGTAAGTAACTGTTAACATTTGTTTTCTTTAGGCTTTTGCATGCACTCAATAATAATAATAATATAAATTATAATACTTTCATTAATTGTCATCAAGTAATTACAATTGACTTTAGGGAGTCTGGAGTCCAAGAAAATTTATCATATTTTGAAACTCTACCCTCTCTTTTCTAGGCTAGAAAAGTAGAAAAAGAAATTGAGATGAGTATGTTGGCAGCAGGTTGTAATCCTAGCTGAAGCTAAGGCAGGAAGATTGCTGTGAGTTCAAGGTTGGCTTGAACTACTACATGAGACTCTGTCTCAGAATTTTTTTTTTTAATTTTTTATTTATTTCTGTATGTGTATGAGTGTACTGTCTGCATGTAGGTTTGTGCACCCATGTCATGTAATGCCGTGGAGGTCAGAAGAGGGTCTCGTATTCCCTGGAACTGGAGTTAAAGACAGTTCTCAGCCGCCATGTGGGTGCTGGGGATCGAACCTGGGTCCTCTGCAAGAGCAGTCGGTGCTCTTAACCACTAGGCTGTCTCTCCAGCCCCTGTTTTCATTTTTCTTTTTGGTCTTTTTGAGACAGGTTCTCCCTGTAGCTCTGGCTGACCTGGCACTTGCTATGTAGAACATGCCGGCCTTAAACTCACAGAAGTCCACCTGCCTCTGCTTCCCAAGTGCTGAGGAGTGCTGGGATTAAAAGCATGAGTCACCTTACCCAGCATTATTTTGGTTCTTGGAGACAGAGTGTTATGTAGCCCACACTGACTCCAAACTCAGTATGGACCCAAGGATGTTCTTGAATTACTGATTCTTGCTTCTACCTCCCACATGCTAGGATTACAGGTGTACACCATTACACTTCACTATATAATTGAAAGAGTCCCCTGAACCATAGAACGTTAACAAAGCCAAGTAATGAAATAGTTACACAGCTCAGAATGTTTCTTCTTTGAGGTAGGGAAAAAAGGTTTTAGAATAAACATTTTTCATCACAGTCATTATAGCAAAGTAGTAGGTAATTTAAACTGATAAAACTAGTAACCTTAATCCTGTTTTCATTTTTACTCGTTGTGACATTCAGATTCAGTCAGGGCTGGGGGTATAATAGTAGAGTGCTTGCTGTACGTGTGAAGTTCTACTATCAGTACCATGTATAAGCAAAACAAAAAAAAAGCTCTCCAAATTCAGGCCTCAGAATGCCGTCAGAATTATTTGGCTGGCTGGCAAATTAATAAACTGATGATAAGAATTTTAATGTCTTTACACAGATTATAATACTTGTATTGGTAGTTAGGTATAATACTTGTATTAGTAGTTAGGATATTTTCCTTTTAGAAAGCATACATGGGTATTAGTTACCTTTCTCATCACTGTGACAGAATGCCTAACAGAAACAACTTGAGGGAGAGGAGGTTTATTTTGGTTTGGTCTGTGGTGGTGCTTGGTGCTAGTCACATCGTGGCAAACAGAAGGCAGAGCGCTTGGGCCAGAAGCTAGCTCTCTTGTAACTTTCAAGACCAGCATTCCACTTCTTCTAGATAGCCTTTACATCCTAAAGGTTCTATAACCTTCCAAAACATCGCCACCATATGGGGAACATGTGTTCAAGCACATAACAACCTCTGTGGGAAAGGGACACACACAGTTTATATCCAAACAATACACATGAAAAATCCAATTGAAAGGTTATTTGTTGGGGCTGGAGAGATGGCCTAGTGGTTAAGAGCACGGACCGCTCTTACAGAGGACCCGGGTTCGATCCCCAGCACCCACATGGCGGCCGAGAACCGTCTGAAACTACAATTCCAGGAGAACTCCAGTTCCAGGGGAATCCGACACCCTCTTCTGACCTCCGCAGCATTGCACGACACGGGTGCACAGACCTGCATGCAGACAGTACATTCATACACATACAGAAATAAAAAGAAAAAAAAGAAAGAAAAGAAAGGTTATTTGTGCTTAAGAACAAACAAGCTCTGATGATTTATCAATCTTCTTCACTTTGACAATAAATCTCCCAAGAAGACTCGAGTACTTCTATTGCCAATCTGTAAACTCCTTTCCTATAATATGCAAGAGTACATCTGATAAGGCCTTATTCTTTGATTACAGCTTTTCTTTTTTTGGTCTTTTTGAGACAGGGTCTCCCTGTAGCCCCGGCTGTCCTGGAACTCACTCTGTAGACCAGGCTGGCCTTGAACTCACAAAGATCTGCCTGCCTCTGCCTCCCAAGTGCTGGGATTAAAGGCGTGTGCCACCACGCCCAGTTACAGCTTTTCTAAAATCTGATCAGAATGTTGCCCCTCAACTCATTTGTTGAGATTTCAGAACATTAATGATAGTATTCTTTTCCTCCCAAGTCCTGAGTATAACCCAATCAGATTAAGAGTGGCTTTGGCCTTCTTGGTGGACTGACTTTAGAAATACATGTTATTCCCTAGAGCAAACACTTGTGAAAAACACATCTCATCCCTTGTGTGCTATTCTCATGATCTTTCTATTTTTTTCAGGCATTTTTTTTAATTAAAAATTTTAATTTTTGAGAATTTCATACATGAGTATTTACATAATCTCTACCTGTTCTCCCCTCTCTAACTTCACCTCCTTTCTCACATTCATGACCTCTTGTTCTTTCATTTTTGTTGTCATACACACAATCCAGGTTACCTGAGTCCATTTCATATTGCTCGTGTGTGTGTGTGTGTGTGTGTGTGTGTGTGTGTGTGTGTGTGTTGTGTGTTTTAGTACTGACCACTTGGGGTTAGAGATCCTGTAGGTTCTCCTCCCAGGAGAAAACTGATTCCTCCTCTCCACATCATTGATTGATTACCTGTAGATCTCCATCTAAGGGTAGGGTCTTGAGAAGTTTCCCCATCCTCCTTGGCATGTTGACTGGTGTCTTTAGGCAGGTCTTTAGTCAACAATCTCTTGTTGAGATTTCACTGGCAGCTTCCCAGTCATATCTGGAAGACACTGTCTCCCAGCAGGCCTTCCAGTCCTGTGGCTTTTACAATCTTTCTGCCCCCTCTTCTGTGATGTTTCCTGAGTATAGGGGTTGCATTATAGATATATAAATTGGGGTTGGGGGCACTCCGTGGTCACCTCTTCTCTGCATTTTGACCAGTTATGGATTTCTGTAATAGTCTTTGTCTGCTTCAAAAAGAAGTTTCTTTGATGAGGGGTGAAAGCTATGCTTATCAGGCTGGACTGATATCCAGATGATATTTCTTGACCATATTTTGATTCCATTGTTATCTTTATTATGGACTGACAGGCTCACTTTCCTCAGTTACATGATACCGTTATTTAAGGAGAAAATGTACAGACAAGATTAAAAGCCAGACTGCTACAAAATGCCCTTCTTTGTCCTTTTAATTTGTGTTTCAGTTGGGAGCAGAGAGTGGACCAGCATGGGCGTGTTTATTATGTAGATCATGTTGAAAAAAGAACTACCTGGGATAGACCGGAACCTCTACCTCCTGGGTAAGTGTGTAAATTTAAAAAGAAAACTTAAGCTGAGTGTGGTAGCTCATAACATGCCTTTAATCCTAACACTTGGGAGACAGAAGCAAGCGTATCTCTGTGAGTTCAAGACCAACCTGGTCCATGTAGCAAGTTCCATACGAGTTGGGGCTATAGGGAGGCCCTGCCGCAAAAAGACCAAAAAAAAAGGCATGGGGGTGAGGAATGTGTTTATTCAGCAGTACAAATTCTGTCTACAAACAGCCTTCCCTGCGTTCTTACTTTCTCTCCTCTACTTTGTTCTATGGTAGATACAGACCAGAAAGAAGAGATGTACAGAGTTGATTTGGAGCATGTTGATTTTTGGTTGTGGCAGCTGTGCTGGTGGTGTTTTGGAGATAGGGTTACACTGTGTATCCCAGGCTGGCCTTGAACTCCTGACCCTCCTTGCCTTGGCCTTGCTGAGGGATTACAGGCATATGCTGCCATCTGGCATAATGAATGATTTTTATTTTCATTAATTTCTTTTTTTTTTTCAGCAGAGGGCAGGTGAGAGAGAGGAAGATGTGTGTGTGTGTGTGTGTGTGTGTGTGTGTGTGTGTGTGTGTGTGAAGGCAGCGGGGCCACTGTCTCCTCCCTTAACAGCAAATCCAACTGGGTCTTTCAGAGAGTGCCTGCCTGGTTCTAAGGTCTCAGCATGCTCCAGGGGCGCTATCTGAAGGACACAGCTGCCCTTCAGAGTGACCAGGGAGCAGTAGAGAGTTGTGGGGCCAGCTGGGGGGTGTGGGGAGTGTCCTCTGGATGGAAGCCATTGGAACCCTCAGCAGGGTGCCTGCTGTGCTTTCAGTAGAGGGCTCAGTATGGGTTATGGATCTGAAGGTTGCTGATAGTACAATAAAGAGCAAAAAAAAAAAAAAAAAAAACCCACAAAAAAACCACATTTTTCATATAGCCTGTCAATTTGACTTGCAATTTTAAAATGTAACACACATGCACGACCGGGTGCACAAACCGCATGCAAGGACAGTTACATTTCATTTACACATACAGAAATAAATAAAAATTAATAAAACAAAAAATTTTAAAATGTAACACAAAAAGCTCATCTGCCCAGGATAGAGGACATGGGGAGTGTTGGCCTAGCTGGGAGGATAGAGGGGTGAAGATAAATGAAAGGGGCAGTGGAGAGAAGTTGCAGTGTCTCTCCTGGCTGGGAGGGCGTCTGAGGACTGGGGAATCATGGCTAAGATCCTTTGGACAGACAGCCGGGATGCTAGCTCAAGGGAAATAGTGTAGGGTATTTCTAGAGATCTAAGCATCTAGAGCCCTAGAAATGGTTGTGGTACCTGAAGGGTAGACACCAGGGGCAGCTGGGACCAGAGCGGGGCTCAGGGTCTTCACTGGGGGCGAGGGGCAGAGGTTGGAGCTCCTGGCTGAGGAGGTGTGCTGACCTGTTGAAGCCAGAGGCCTCGACCAACGGAGCAGCTGCGCATGGGTCCCTCAGTGCAGCCCTGGCTAAGCTGGCTGCTGCTTGGCTTTCCACCTGGGGACAGTGACTAGGGGTAGTCCTGTGCTGAGTGGAAGTGGGTGGAGGTCCCCTGAAATAAGGAAATACAGAGGCTGTCATGGGAATGGGGTACTGGATCCCAAATTGGGGATAAAAACTGGAGATGTCACTTGACCACACAGAGGGTACAGGACGAAGTTGCCTCATCCAGAAATCACTGCTCCACGGCACCCATGTGTAAGTCCAGGGGGCTGGGTAGGCTTGTGATAGGATCCCCACATGAGGGTAGGCAACACAGGAAATCCTCATGAAAGGCCACAGGACTGGCACACTTAGAAAGCCATTTCTCACACAAGCCCAGAGGTCATAGCCAGGATTGGTATCCACTCCATGGGCCCAGAAATCTGAGCAACTGTGGTCTCCTCGGGTGCCTGGTGGGCACAGGTGACGTTTCTTCTCATGGTTTGTCCCTTGGTGCCGGCTGTCTGCGTCATGGCTGAGCTATGCTCCTTCCCAAGCTGGATCTCACGGAGCAGCTGGCCTGTTTGGTCCCCTTGGCTGGCAGGCCTTTCCTCCCTAGCTGGGTGTGGTCACCTTCACGGCAGGTCACTGGAGGCGCAGGTCAGTGAGGAACAGGTCATCAAGACACAATCAGGACACCTCACCAGGACAAGGCCGTGGTCTCCTGAACAAGCCAGGGAACACACACAGTTCTGATTGTCCTTGAAGGACTTATTTCTAGTGCTGAACCACACTGAGGAAGTGGTCGCAGTCTGGGGTGGCTGAGGTGTTGCTGTCCTCTGGTAGAGCTGCTCTCTGGGCAGCAAGCACCAGTCTCCTACCACCTTACTTGCTCCTTGCTCTATTTTCATTAATTTCTAATTTAAAGATTCTGTAGTTTGGGGCTGGAGAGATGGCCTAGTGGTTAAGAGCACCAACTGCTCTTGCAGAGGACCCGGGTTCGATCCCCAGCACCCACATGGCGGCTGAGAACCGTCTTTAACTCCAGTTCCAGGGGAATCCGACACCCTCTTCTGACCTCCGTGGCATTGCACGACATGGGTGTACAAACCTACATGCAGACAGTACTTTCATACACATAAAAAAAAAAAAAAAAGATTCTGTAAGTTCTTATTCCTCAGATTTTCCTGTCAGAACTATTTACCTAACTCAGAGCCACAGAATTTTAGAATTAATTTTCTCAAGAATATTTATTTAACTAAATAAGAATTATAGCTTTTCCAGGCATGGTAGCACTTGGCCTGTAATTTTAGCATTTGGGAGCTAGAAGCAGGAGGATCAGGAGTTCAGTTCATCCTTAGCTAACTGGCAAGTTTCAGGCAAGCCTGACTACATGAGACCTTCAGAAAAGAATTGTAGCTCCTATCAAATATTAAAATAAAGTCTCTGTTGGGTGTGGTGGTGCACGCCTTTAATCCCAGCACTCCCAAGGTAGAGGCAGGTGGATCTCTGTGAGATCCAGGTTATCCTGGTCTACATAGTGAGTTCTAGGCCCAAGAGGAGCTGCAGAGAAATCCTGTCTCCAAAAGACAAAAAAAATCAAATAAAATCTTTATTATTAAAATTAATATTATTACCCCCTCCCTAGCAGAGATCATTTCACCTCAGAAACACCTACTAATGTCAGCTCTTATGAACTTCCTTCAATGATTTGAAGATCTCACAATAGGGGGGAATGAAATAATGGATTATAAAAACTCAGGGCTAGTGCTCACAGATGCCATTAAGTTCCATTTTCCCTGAGTCATTTTAGAAATGTTTGCTTGCTTGTTTTGTGCACTACCCTTTGATTGGTAACTTTAACTGTCATGTTAAACTCTGATTGGCTGTTGTACTCATAAAAGGCTGCATAAACTATTCTTCCTGGCCACGTTCCTCCCGAATTGAGTGTTGGCCTACCCCTCCTTTAAAACTCAAAAAAAGGGGGGGGAGCTGGAGATATGGCTCAGCAGTTAAGAGCACAGACTGCTCTTGCAGAGGACCTGGGTTCGATTCCCAGCACCCGCATGGCGGCTAAGAACCGTCTTTAAGCACACCTTTGATCAATAGTATAGCTAACGTGGTAGCTCATGCCTTTAATCCCAGCACTCGGAAGGAGAGGCAGGCAGATCTCTGTGAGTTCAAGGCCAGCCTGGTCTAGAGAGCAAGCTCCAGGCCAACTGGAAATAAAGGGAGACCCTGTCTCAAAAAAAAAAAGAGCAATAGTGCAAATTAGCTTGATCTCTTATTTTATTTTATTTATTTTTATTTATTTTTTTTAATATTTTATTTATTTATTTATGTGTATGAATGTACTGTCTGCATTGTAGGTCTGTGCACCCGTGTCGTGCGATGCCGCAGAGGTCAGAAGAGGGTGTCGGATTCCCCTGGAACTGGAGTTCTCCTGGAATTGGAGTTACAGACGGTTCTCAGCCGCCATGTGGGTGCTGGGGATCGAACCCGGGTCCTCTGCAAGAGCGGTTGGTGCTCTTAACCGCTAGGCTATCTCTCCAGCCCCCTTTATTTTTATTTTTCATTTTTTATGTGTATGAATGTACTGTCTGCATGTTGGTTTGTGCACCCGTGTCATGCAATGCCGCAGAGGTCAGAAGAGGGTTTCGGATTCCCCTGGAACTGGAGTTCTCCTGGAATTGGAGTTACAGACAGTTCTCAGCTGCCATGTGGGTGCTGGGGATCGAATCTGGGTCCTCTACAAGAGTAGTCGGTGCTCTTAACCGCTAGGCCATCACTCCAGCCCTTGATCTCTTATTTTAAAAAGCTTTCCAGGAGCCAGGCCTGGTGGCTGAACCTTAATCCCAGCACTTGAGAGGCAGAGGCAGGTGGATCTCTCTGAGATGAAGGCCAGCTTGGTCCACATAGAGAGTTCCAGAACAGCTGGAGCTATCTGGTGCTACAGAGAGACCCTGTCTCAAAAAAAAAATTAATAATAATAATAACAACATAATAAATAAGTAAAAGTTTTCCACAGTTTTATATATGTGTGTGTATTTGTGATATATATATATTAATTTACCGGGGTTACTATAGAGAATTACTAAGGGGACCCCTTAGTAATTCTCTATAGTAACCCCGGTAAATTACTTTTTAATAGCTATGAAAATTTCTGTATACAATTTATGTCCCCTGTTATTCCAAGAGTGAAAAGATCACTGTGGAAAAAAGACGAGAGCCTGTTCGTAATGACCCTTTGAAACAATCTGAATGAATACATACCTCACTAACACTTTACAAACTTTTAAATGATAACATTCTAGAAACATAAAAGTTTGCTTTATATATACATAATATCTACATCTATAATATATATGTAGAGATTTAAGGAGACTCTGTCTCAAAAACAAAAACAGCAACAATATAAAAGGGTTGCAGATGATTCAGAAATAGTTTCTTGCTGAGTTGAGGATTTAGCTCAGTGATAGAACACTTGCCTAGCAAATGTCAGGCCCTGGATTTGGTCTGCAAAACTAAGAGAAAAAATATGTAGTACTTTCTCAAGGTTAAACTTTTATATCTTTTTCATGAGTATTTCTTGAATTAGTTTCTGTTCTGATTTAGCTGGGAACGGCGTGTTGATAATATGGGACGTATTTATTATGTTGACCATTTCACAAGAACAACAACATGGCAGAGGCCAACATTGGAATCCGTCCGGAACTATGAACAGTGGCAGCTACAACGAAGTCAGCTTCAGGGAGCAATGCAGCAGTTTAACCAGAGATTCATTTATGGGGTAAGCAGCCTCTTGCTTTGTTGTTTATTATAAATAAATAAATAAATAATTTATTTATTTAAAATAGAAGATGAGTCAGCTGGGCGTGGTGGCGCGTGGTTTAATCCTAGCACTTGGGAGGCAGAGGCAGGCGGATCTTTGTGAATTCAAGGCCTGGTCTACAGAGTGAGTTCCAGGACAGCTGGGGCTACAGGGAGACCCTGTCTTGAAAAGACCAAAAAAAAAAAAAAAAAGAGCTTGTCTCAGGTATCCTGTTTATGTGATCTGTTTTTTAACTTGCTAAATCCCAGCTCCCTTTTAATAAACAAAAAACAAATTAGGGTGGGTAACTTAAAATTCATAAACAAAAGATTAGTAAAAATAACCCAAGAAGTTGGAAAAGAATTTAAACAATTCTAAATTTAGTACTTCCTTTAACGTTCTAAAACCTGACTTTTGTTTTTGTTTTGTTTTTGTTTTTTGCATTAAGACAGGATCTATCTGTAGCACCCCTGGCCTGGAAATCACCATGTAGAACATGGCTGACTTCCATCTCAAAGGTCTCCCTGCTTCTGCCAGGATTAAAGACATTTGGCACCATGCCTGGCTTAGAGGCTGACTTTTAAGTGGTTTTACAGAGTTGACAATGGAGTTGAATCACTGCTTTTGGGGGCGGGCTCTTTTTTTGAGATAAGAGTCTCCCTTTAGTCCCAGTTGGCCTACAGTTCGCTATGTAGACCAAGCCGGCCTTGAACTCACAGAGATGCACCTGCTTCTGCCTTCTGAGTGCTGGGATTAAAGGCATATGCCACTACACCCGGTCTTAGACGGTTCTTAGCCCCCATGTGGGTGCTGGGAATTGAACCCAGGTCCTCTGCAAGAGCAGTCAGTGCTCTTAACCACTGATCCATTTCCAGCCCCTCGAATAGCTTCTTAGCATTTAATGATAAAACTTACTATTTAAATTATTTGGTTTGCTGGTTGACTGAAAGCTTTTATTCCTTTTTTATTATGGTATTATACTACATATATATACATATGTTTATACCATATATGTTTATAAAAACACTTGCTTTGCAAAGCTGGATGTGATAGTGTCCATATCTGTTATCCTAATATTTGGGAAGTTGAGGTAAGAGGATCACCAGACAACATAATAGAATTATGAATAGCAAAATAAAAATTTCAATTTTGCATATTTTTCTTTAGACTAACAGTGCAGAAACAGTGATAAATATACCAAAATACATTGATGCTTTCTTTCCTGTAATTTCGCTGCTGGGTATTTTATAATGTCAAGTCATCAAGTATCACGGTTGTTTCTCTGAGAAAAGTAAAGTAGTCCATTCTAAAATAAATTTATTTGTTTGAATAGTGTATTAGTCACTTTTCTGTTGCTGTGATAAAACCACCATGACCAAGGGAACTTATAAAAGGAAGAGGGGGGTGTTTTTTGTTTGTTTTTTGGTTTTTGTTTTTTTTGTCATCCTTGTGCAGGGGCCATGCTAATCTTCTCTGAATTGTTCCAATTTTAGTATATGTGCTGCCAAAGCGAGTACATAAAGGGAACAGTTTATTTGAGCTTATGATTGACGGATCCAGGGAATTAAGCGTCCATTGTGGCTGGGAGGCATAGTAGACACAGCTGGAACAGAAGGCCGAGGTTCACATCTTCCAATGAGCACAGGAAGCCGAGAGAGAGAGAGAGAGAGAGAGACAGACAGACAGACAGACAGACAGACAGACACTGGAGACTGTAAGGCTTGTTGAATGCACTAAGCCTGCCCCCAGTGACATACTTCCTCCAGCATGGCCACACCTTCTAAGATCTCCCGAAACAGCGCTACCAACTGGGGACAAAATATCTGACTACTTGAAGCCTTTGGAGGACATTTTCATCCAAACCCCACCACAAGTAGTAATTATAGAACTTAACCCAAAGAAAACCGTCTCCACCACATGTCAAAAAAAGCTGACCCTGTCCATTACAGTTCCTCCAGCGTCATTGTATCCACCACATTATAATCCCCCAGAGTAAAACAGCTTTCATTTTTCTTCACTGCGTATTTTACCTTCCTCTATATTCTTGCTTTTTTTTGGACCTCGTCATCAGAATAGTCACTACTTACTGATAAAATTCATCTTCATCACCAGCTTCCCTTTACTTCCCAGGTGTTTTTTGGGGTTTGGGTTTGGGGTTTTTTTATTTGTTTTGTTTTTGTTTTTGTCTTTTTTTGAGACAGGTTCTCACTGTGTAGCCCCAGCTGTCTTGGAACTCACTATGTGGACCATGCAGGTCTTGAACTCAGAGATCCACCTGCCTCTGCTTCCTGAGTATTGGGATCAAAGGCATGCACCACTACTCTGGCTACCTTTCATTCACTCTTATAAAAACTTTCCCTGCCTCTGGCGGGGTGGGGGAATGGGCGGGAACATGGGTCTAGATTTGTTAAAAAAAATAAAAATAAATTTATGTGAAAAAAAAACAACTTTCCCTGCCACTTTTTATAGACAGCTGTCACTATATTCCCCTTAGTAGTGTGTTTTGTGGGGGTTTTTTGAGACAGGGTCTCCTTGTAGCCCCAGCTGGCCTGGAACTCACTCTGTAGAATATGCTGGCCTTGAACTCACAGAGATCTGTCTGTCTCTGTCAGCCCAAGTGCTAGGATTAAAGGTGTGAGCCACCATCTGAGTGCTGGTAATCAAACCCAGGTCCAATGTAAGAGCAGTCGGCGCTCTTAACCATCTCTCCAGCCCAGTAGTGGTTTTAATAGTAAAATTTTTGTTCATATGTCTCAACTTTTCCCCCTATATAAGATTTTAATGCTGAGCATGGTGGCACATGCCTTTAATCCCAGTACTCAGGAGACAGAGGCAGGCAGATCTCTGTGAGTTCAAGGCCAGCCTGGTCTACATAGTGAGTTCCAGGACAGCTG
The DNA here is from genome assembly GCA_009823505.1 of Rhizomys pruinosus. NCBI lineage: Eukaryota > Metazoa > Chordata > Mammalia > Rodentia > Spalacidae > Rhizomys > Rhizomys pruinosus. The sequence goes on from VZQC01009337.1 coordinate 505,147, forward strand.
GGGTTACAGGGAGACCTCATCTCAAAAAAGGAGAGAAGGGGCAAAAAAAAATTAATGTAGGTCCTGGAGTGCTAGGCAAATGCTCTACTACTAAGTTGTATTCCTAACCCCTTCATCTCCTTTGTGTGTGTCTGTGTGTCTGTATGTGTGTATGTGTGAAGTTCCTTGAAGAAGAGGATAGGGTGGGGTGCTCAACCCTTCTTGTCAGCTATTTTCCTCATAGCAACCAACCAACATGATGCTCAGAAACAGAATATCCTTTTATTTGTTTGTTTTTTGTTTGGTCTTTCTGAGGCAGGGTCTCCCTTTAGTCCCAGCTGGCCTGGAACTCACTATGCAGACCAGGCTGGCCTTGAACTCACAGAGATCACACCTGTCTCTGCCTCCAGATTGCTGAGATTACACCTGTGCACCACCACGCCCAGCTACTTTTTTATTATATTACTAATATATTACTAGTATAGTAACATTTGTAGCACAAGGGGGAAAAACTTGCAATTTGTGGGTAAGGTATTTGTATACTATTTTAATTTCAAATAATTTTAAATATTAGCTAATGTTTACATAGGCTTTTCAAAGTTGTGGGGGTTTTGTTTGTTTGTTTGTTTGTTTGTTTTTGTCTTTTTGAGACAGGGTCTCCCTGCAGCCCCAGCTGTCCTGGAACTCACTCTGTAGACCAGGCTGGCTTTGATCTCTCAGAGATCCACCTGCCTCTGCCTCCAAGTGCTAGGATTAAAATCATGTGCCACCACACCCAGCCTCAAAGATATTTTAAACTAAAATAAAGTATATTGGTACTATGTAAGGATATATTGCCCAGTGTGCTGGTGCATGCCTTTAATCCAAGCACTCAGGAGGCAGAGGCAGGCAGATCTCTGTGAGTTCAAGGCCAGCCTAGTCTACATAGTAAGTTCCAGGATGGCTGGGGCTACAGGGAGACCCTGTCTCAAAAAAAAAATAAAAAATAAAATGTTGTATTGCACATAACAGGGAAGGCACACTGAAACTCATAAATTTGCTCTGAAATAATATGTTGTGTGGCTGGAGAATTGGCTCAGCAGTTAGGAGTGCTGACTACTCTCTCACAGAGGACCCAGATTCGATTCTCAACACCTGCATGGTGGCTAAGAACCATCTTAGGCCAGCTTGGTGGCGCATGCCTTTAATTCCAGCACTTGGAAGGCAGAGGCAGGCAGATCTCTATGAGTTCAAGGCCACCCTGGTCTACATAGTGAGCTCTTGGCCAGCTGGGACTAAAGGGAGACCCTGTCTCAAAAGGATAATATGTCGTGAATGATTTAACCCTTTTTGTTATTGTTCTTTATAGAATCAAGATTTGTTTGCCACATCACAAAATAAAGAATTTGATCCCCTTGGTCCTTTGCCACCTGGATGGGGTAAGCACATCTGTTTATTAAAAAAAAAAATTGTCATTTTAGTTTTTTTAATTGAAAAAAAAAATTGTCATTTTTAGCTGGGCATGGTGGCCCATGCCTTTAATCCCAGCACTGGGGAGACAGAGGCAGGTAGATCACTTGAGTTTAAGTCCAGCTTGGAGGCTGGAGAGATGGCTCAGTGGTTAAGAGCTCTGACTGATCTTGCAGAGGACCTTGTTTTGATTCCCAGCACCCACAAGGTGGCTAAGAACTGTCTAAGCCGGGGGTGGTGGCACACACCTTTAATTCTAGTACTCAGGAGACCCTGTCTCAAAAACAAAACAAAACAAAACAAAAAAAGCTTGATCTACATAGTGATGGCAGAGAAATTAAGAGCACTAAGTGCTTTTGCAAGGACATTAAATTTGGTTCCCAGCACCTACATGGTGGCTAACAACCGTCTGTAATTCTAATTCCAGGAGATCTGTCTCCCTCTTCTGATCTCTGTGGGTATTGCACAACATAGGTATCTTTGACATACATAGGTAGGCAGGCACACTGACGATAGTTAGATGGATGGATGGATGGATGATGGGGGAGGGGAGAGAGAGAGAGAGAGAGAGAGAGAGAGAGAGAGAGAGAGAGAGAGATTGATTGGAAGGTAGATAGGGCTATCCAGGAGTAATATCTAACATCAATTTCTGGGCTCCTTGAACTTACACATACATATGTTCAAACTGCAGTAACAAGTGTATATGTGACACACACACACACACACACACACACACACACAAACTGCTAATTTATCTCATAGTTCTGGAGGGTCAAGGACATGACATGGGCTTTTATTTGGCTCTCATGAAAACCTTATGTTCAGTGATTACATAATGAGCATGTATGTGAGAGAACATAATCATATGATAAGAAGGGGAGTTTTAGTTATGTCAGGTGTAGTGTGGTGATACAGGCCTGTGGTCACAGCATTCACAAGGTGGATGCAGGAAAATTAGAATGCAAGTCCAGCATCTGCTACCTTGAGTTCCAAGCCACCTTGGGCTACATGAAACCTTGTCTCCAAAAAAGAAAAGGAAGTTAGAGACTGGAAATCTTTTTCAAGGACACAGCATCAGTGACCCAAGGACTACCTGGTAGTCTGTACCTCCTTTTATATTTTTTTATCATATTTTTATTTATATGCGGCAATACATGCATGTCATAGCATGTGTGTAGCGGTCAGAGGACAAGTTGAGGGAGTCAGTGGATCCTGGGGATCAGACTTAGCTCATCAGGCTTCGTGACAAGCATCTTTCCTGCTGAGCCATGTCACTGGCCTTCCTGTGTACCTCTTAAAAGTCTACCACTTCTGGGGCTGGAGAGATGGCCTAGTGGTTAAGAGCACCGACTGCTCTTACAGAGGACCCGGGTTTGATCCCCAGCACCTACATGGCGGCTGAGAACCATCTGTAACTCCAATTCCAGGAGAACTCTAGTTCCAGGGGAATCTGAGACCCTCTTCTGACCTCCGCGGCATTGCACGACACGGGTGCACAGACCTACATGCAGACAGTACGCTCATACACATACAAAAATAAAAAAAAATAAAAAAAGTCTACCACTTCTAGCATCACCATACTGAGAACCAAGCTTGCTTCCATTGGAAGCCCAAGAGAGCATAGAAAATGGTAAAGCTAGCCAGGCGTTGTGGTGCATGCCTTTAATCCCAGCACTCTGGAGGCAAATTCAGGTGGATCTTTGTGAATTCAAGGACAGCTGGGGCAACAGGGAGACCCTGGCTCGAAAAGACCCCCCCCCCAAAAAAAAACAGTTTGAACTCTGTGAAACACTGACTCAAACTAAACAGAATGAACAAAAAGGTTAGGAGATAGTAAAGTGCTTGTGTGGAAGTACAAGGACCTGAGTTCTTTCCTCAGCATCTGTGTAAAGAGCTAGGTGTATTCTTGGGCCCTTGTTATCTCAGAGAGGGAGCCAGAGATAAGAGAGTCTAGGAGTTTGCTCCTGGCCAGGTTAGCCAAATAAGTGAGAGAGCCCTAGGCTGGTGAGAGATCCAGCTCAAAAAAACAAAGATGGAACCTGAGGAGGAACATATCTGAGGTTGTTGTCTGGATTCTGTATCCATGTACACAAATGTGTATACATACACCCACATGCACCTGAATACACATAAGGAATATAGCCACACAAAACAAAAAGCACTTATCTGAATCAAGAAAGCCATACTTAAGCTGGGTGTTGTGGCCCACGCCTTTAGTCCCAGCACTAGAGAGGCACTAGAGAGGCAGAGGAAGGTGAATCTCTGTGAGTTCAAGGCCAACCTGGTCTTTATAGCGAGCTCCAGGTCAGCTGGGACTAAGATCCTGTCTCAAAAAGACCAAAAAAAAAAAAAAAGTTATACTTACAAACTTGTTTTTTTAAATATTTTATTATTTTTTTTTATGTGTATGAATATATATGGCTGTGGGTATGTAAGTGCACACGACATCCAATGTCCACAGAGGTCAGAAGAGGGTGTGGATATCCAGAACTGGAGTTACAGACAATTGTTAGCTGCCATGTGGTGCTTGGAATTGAACCTGAGTCCTCCCTCTGCAAGAGCAGTTAGTACTCTTTAACTGCTGAGCCATCTCTCCAGCTTAACTTGTTATCTTGAAAGAAAGAGGACATACAAAAGTTAGCCTGTCTTGACCAAAGTCTGGTAGTCCTAAGGTAGAGTCTTTTGCCTCTATTAGTCTAGTAGAGTGGTCAAAGTGGGATTGATATGGAAGGGAAAAAACAATAAGCAAAAACCTTAGAAAAGAATATGTTGCCCTTAGTAGGTGAATTGAATCCAACCTATCAGGTTGTGTTCCTCAACATAGATTATTTGCTTTATTTCTAGAATTGTTTGGAGGAAGAAAATTAAACTTAATTGAGGAAGAAAACTAAAATTAATTGAAAAAAACCCAGACAAGCAGGTACCCTGAGAAACCAGCCCTGCTTCTGGCTTAAGAAAACAGCTTCCAAAAAAAGAAAAAAAAAAAAAACAACAAATAATGATTTAAATATCCATCATATATTTAAAAAAAAAAGAAAACAGCTTCCAGTTTACCCAAGATAATCAACCAATCCTCTTATCAGGGAGACCCTATCTCAAAAAGGACACCCCCCCCCCAAAAAAAAAGACGGGGCTAGAGAGATGGCTCAGCAGTTAAGAGCACCGCCTGCTCTTGCAGAGGACCCGGGTTCAATTCCCAGCACCCACATGGCAGCTAAGAATCATCTTTAACTCCAGTTCCAAGGGAATCTGACACCTCTTCTGACCTCCGCGTCATTGCATGACAGGGGTGCACCAACCTACATGCAGACAGTACACTCATACACATTAAAAAAAAAAAAAGACAGATATAGCAAGGTGTGGTGGTGCACAGCTTTAGTCCCAGCATTTGGGAGGCAGAGAAAGATCTCATGAGATCAAAGCCAACCTGTTCTACATAGTTCCAGGCCAGCTGTGGATGCAGCAGGGAGATCCTGTCTCAAAAAGGAAAAAAAAAAAAAAAAAAAAAAAAAAAAAGAGATGCATGTGTAACCTTTGCTTTTGTTTTTGTAAATATACTTCCCCACTTCCTCCTTCTGACCTGCTCAGCCGCCCTCCTCTCCTTTTGACTAGTAGGATAGAAACTGCTGTGCATGGTCCCAGGTCATGTAGAGCCCTGTGCATGATCCATAGTCAAGAAGGCCCTGGTCTACATAGCAAGCTTCAGGCCAGCTGGGAATAAGGGTAAAGGGAGACCCTGTCTCAAAAATACCAAAAAAATTAAAAAATTAAAAAAAAATACAGAAACGAGTTTACCAGTCACATGTTTCTTAGGTTGCAAAAATTATTTCTATTCAGGTATGGTGGTATACACATTTAATCCCAGCACTTGGGAGGCAGAGGCAGGCAGATTTCTGAGTTCTAGGCCGGTGGAGGCTACCGGGAGACCCTGTCTCAAAAAATATTCCTGGAAGGGAAAGCTTAATGGTGTACCACAACAGTAGAAAACTAGCTCTGGATTCAGTCCTCAGAACAACAAATACATACATGCACGCACATACACATGAATGAACAAATAAAGTTCATTCTTTTTTTTTGGTCTTTTCGAGACAGGATCTCCCTGTAGCCCTAGCTGTCCTGGAACTCGCTCTGAAGACCAGGCTGGTCTTGAACTCACAAAGATCCACCTGCCTCTGCCTCCCAAGTGCTAGGATTAAAGGCGTGAGCCACCACGCCTGGCTAGTTCATTCATTTTAAAATAAAGATAATTCTAGATTCTGCAAATAAGTTAAATTTTTAAATTGAACGTGGATACCAAGATGGGAATTTACCTTGATATCAAGGTAAATTTATCTTGTTCCCAAGAACAAGCTATAGCTATATGGGCACTTATTTTTGTATTTTGTTTTGTTTTAAAGCAGGGTGTTATGTAACTCAGGCTGGCTTCAAATTTACCGTAGTAGATATATAGATAAATATAGTATCCTGCCTCTACCTTTCAGTATAAGGATAACAAGGTGTGTACTACTATGCCCAGCAAAGTACTTACTTTTTGTTTTGTTTTGTTTTGTTTTGTTTTTTGTTTGTTTTGAGACAGGGTCTCCTTGTAGCCCCACCTGGCCTGGAACTTGCTATGTAGACCAGGCTGGCCTTGAACTCATAGAAATATACCTGCTTCTGCTGGGATTAAAGTTGTGTGTCACCATGCTCAGAGAGTGCTTACTTTTGCATCAAAGACATGTTTAGAGTTGTGTGTATACTCAGAATGCTTTGGCCAGTGAAATCTGGATGTGGTGGTTCATACGTGTATCCTCAGCACTCAGGCAGAAGCTGCAAGTTCTACATAATGAGTTTCAGACCAGAATCAGACTCTGTCTTTAAAAAAAAAAAAAAAAAAGGGTCTGGATAGGATGGCCTCCGCAGTTAAGAGCCACTGGGAATTTTCTGCTCTTGCAGCGACCCCCCCCCCCAGCCCAGCACCCCCACACAGGTTTTTATTTCCAGCACCACACGGCGGCTGTCTTGAGCTTGCTGCCTGAGCTTCTGAGAACTGGCTTTTTTTTAACTTCAGAGTTTCCATGGGAGAAGTGAACCAGGGGGAGGATCCATACACCGGCTCTTCTGACCCTCCACAGCATTGCACGACAAGGCTTGCACCAAAAACAAAAAATTCGTCCTTTATTTAAAAAATTAGTTTAGGGGCGCGGGATGAGAGAGATAAGTCGTAGCGGTTTAAGAGCACCAACTGCTCTTGCAGAAGACCCGGGTTCAATCCCCAGCACCACCATGGCGGCTGAGAACCGTCTGCAATCTCCACATTCCAGGAGAACTCAGTTCCAGGGGGATCCGACGCCTCTTCTGACCTCCCGCGCGCATTGCACGACATGGGTGCACAAACCTCCATGCAGACAATACATTCACACACAAATAAATAAATAAATAAATTAAATAAATATAAATAAATAAATAAATAAATAAATATTCTGAAAAAAAAAAATCTTTATTAAAAAAAATTAGTTGATAATGAACACAAAAAGAATCAGTAATAATAAAAGACTTAATCTTGAAAAATTTAATTAAAAAATTTTTTTTTTTTTTTTTTTTTTTTTTTGGCGTCTTTTTTTTTGAGACAGGGTTCTGCCCTTTAGTCCCAGCTGGCCGTGGAGCTTGTTATGTAGAACGCTGGATTTGAACTCACAGAGATCCACTCACCTGCCTCTGCCTCCGCCTCCCAGTGCTGGGACAAAGGCGTGCACCAACACTTTTAAAAGAAAAAAAGTTGGAGATCTCCTGAGCCAGCGCGGGAGAGAAGAAGAGAGGGGGGAGATAGGTAGGAACTGGGTGCCTTGGGGAGCTGATTGCTGATCGTTTGGTCCTGCTGTCTTTGGTTTGATTGGCCTTTGTGGCTGTGAGGTTGGAGTTATCCCCCCCAGCTGGGATTAAAGTGGGTGGTCTTTGGCGTTGATTAGATCTAGTGGCTGTGTGGGGCGGTAGTTATCCTCCAGCCGGTATTAAGGCACGCTTGTTGTGTGACTCTTGAGATTGAAGATCTCCTGAGCCCAGCGGCAGGTGCCGGGGGCGGGCAGTGAGCTGAAGAGCCCCCCCCCCCTCCAACTGTGATTACGAGAAGAAGGATCTGAAGGAGGCAGAGCAAGCAAAGCACGCTTCAACACAGTGAAGAGGCACATTCAGGACTCGGACCACATTGGAATACAGGCAAGGAGAAGCCCATATGCCAGTCAGGATACAACGAAGAAGAGAGACTACACTGGAAAGGGTCAGGATAACCCATGCCAAAGTCCTTTACCAACCCTTGGTGACTCCTGCAGGTGGGATCCCCCCGGGGATGCCCCAGGACCACAGAATCCGAAACACATGGGAACATATTAAAGAACTACAAAATCATAAGAACAAATTAAAGAACTAAAAGAAAGAAAAGAGAATGAGGACCGAGAGAGAGAGAATGACAAGCTCCGGAAGGAAGTGAACACATGAAAAGATCCCATGCTGAAAAAGAAAAAGAAACCAACAAAGCACACAACAAAAGAGCTACACAAAAAGATCGAGAAGCTCCAAAAAAGAAATAGAAACACTAAGAAATCAGAAAGAGGAAATGAAAAAAAGGAAATCAAACACTCATCCATTCAAGAGGAAAGGAATGAAAAAAAGCCCCTCAAAGCAGAATGGAGGAAACAGCAGAGGAGAAGGAGAAACAAACAGAACAAAGAATATCACCTGTAGGACAACACCAGAAAACATGAAAATTAAAAACCTCAACAAAGATATGGAATAAAACAAAATAAAGGAATGAGACATATTAGATACACGTAACTCAAAAGATCAAACCTCCGCATCATAGGAATAGAGGAAGGAGAAGAATCCCCAGAGAAAGGTATTGATCAGATCTTTCAACAGAATAATAGATGAAAACTTCCCCAAACTAAAAAAGGACAACCACAATACCAATACAAGAAGCACATAGAACTCCAAACAGACAAGATCAGAAAAGAAATTCTCCATCCCTGCAATCATATAGTTTAAAATGCTGGAACCCAAAAACAAAGAGAAATTCTTAAAGCGACAAGAGAAAAACAAACAAGTGACAACTCCTTAAGGGGAAACCTATCAGAATACAACGGACTTCTCAACGCAACAGATGAAGGCAAGAAGAACCTGGACCAAAGCTTCCCGTGTTGAGGGACAATGGATGCCAGCCCAGGTTACTAAACCCGCAAAAAAATGCAATTATATTGGAAGGAGAGAAAAATCTTCCATGGACATAAAAATATGAAAAAATACATGTCTGGAAAACCAACCCTTCAGAAAATACTGAAGACTTGAGCAACCAAACGGAAAGAACAGAAGAAAGGAGCAACAACCCCAGGCAACTAGAAGGAGAAATCAATAAAAGCATAACTGCAGAAGTAGTAGAAACCTAAATCAAAACCGCAGATTGGATAATAAGGCAAAAGGAAGCAACACAAACCTATCAGTCATAACCTTAAATATTAATGGACTAATTCCCCAATCAAAAGACATAGACTGGGGAGACTGGATTAGGAAACAGAATCCATCGTATATGCTGTCTGCAAGAAACACATCTTCTTCAGGACAGGCATCACCTTAAAGTGAAGGGATGGATGGAACAAAAAATATTCTCAAGCAAATGGTACCAAAAAAGAAAGCGGGTGTTGCTATTTTAATATCAGGATAAAATAAATAGACTTCAAAGTAAAAGAAAATCGAAAGAAGAAGAGACAAAGAAAGAGTAAGCCATTACATTTTCATCAAAAGGAACAATCCACCAAGAAATTTCACAATATGAATATAAATGCACCCAAATTTGGTGCACCAAATTTATAAAGACCAATTCTCCAGGACCACAAGTACAGACTAACCCCAGACACTCATAGTGGGAGATTTCATACCCCACTGAGTCCTTTGGATTAGGTCAAAAGGACAAAAAAATAAAAAAAGAGAGACATCTGACTGAACGATATGATACACCAAATGGAACCACTTATGACCTCTACCGAATTTTCCATCCTAATACAGAGAGAATACACTTCTTACTCAGCACCCCACGGAAACATTCTCCAAAATGAAACATCCTGGGAACAGAACGAAAAAGAACACAAAAAAGAAGAAAAAACCTTCTACAAATTACAAAAATATTGGAAATAATTTCATGGCATCCTGGTACAGACCCAGTGCTCAGTGCAATGAAGCCAATTCCAACACCAGGACAAGCCCCCCTCCTGCCTACAAGGAACACATTGGAGACCTTTAAACAACACACTCTTGAAAATGATGGGTCAAGGAAAGAGATAAAGAAAAGAAAGAATCTAAAAAAACATTCTGGAACTGAATGACACAATGCCCAATTGATACAACACAACCAAAACTTACTGGGTACCTTAAAGCAGTCGCTAAGAGGGAAAAATGATTTATAGCCCTGGGTGCTCCTACATTAGAAAAACAGAAAGAGCAGCACAGACTAAAGCGAGCATGCATGGTCTAACACTACAGCTAAAAGTTCTCAAACACTTGGAGGCAACAACAGATGAACCCTTAAACCAACAGGACGGAAGAAATAACAAAAATCAGAGGCAGAACTCAATGACAATAGAACAAAGAAGAAACCAATACAAAAAAATCAATGAAAAACAAAACAAAAAGTTGGTTCTTTGAAAGACATAAACAAGAAGACCGACCTCTAGCCGGAACCAAGAAGATAGAGTAAACCGCAAAACGAAAAGCGGGAAGGGACCAATCCAAGCACAACGAAGCCCAGATGACCAAGGGAAATATAACAACAAAACATGCCAAGGAAAATAGTCGAGGGGAATATTGACAAGACCTATATTCTACCAAGTTTGGAAAACTCTAGAAGAACTGGATTGAATATTGAAATCTTGGGAAATCACCAAACGCTGGCAAGAGGAGACCAGACAGCTCTTCTTAAACAACGACCCAAAACCTATGCGAAGAAATAGCGGATGTAGTTACGAAGGCCTCCCAACTAAAACAAAAGGCCCAGGCCCCCCAGACGGTTTCACGCAGGGAATCTTATAAAACTTTCAAAAAGACTGCCCTACCACCCATTATTACTGAAAACGTTTGAGACGTTATACAATCAGAGGGACACTCTCCCAAATTCTTCTATGAAGACCAACATCATCTATACTCAATACCAGGCCAAAAGACAGGAACTAACAAAGGAGAATTATAGACCCATCTCCCTATGACACAAAGTATGCCAAAATTCTAAAAAGAATTACTGGCCAATCGCATACAGAACCCACATCAAGAGCTCATCCTCATGGGAACTCAAGTTGGATTCATACCAGAGATTTTGCAGGGATGGCTCAAACACACGAAAATCACTAACATTACTAAAATTAAAATAAAAACGGAAAAAAAAAAAAAAAAAAATCAAAGACTAAAAAACCCAACCCACATACCACTCAATTGATGCTGAAAAAGCTCTTTTTTGACACACAATCCAGCATCCCTTCATGCTTTAAAGTCCTAGAAGGAATTGGATTGAGGGATCATTCCTCATGTAATCAAAGCCATATCCCAGATAACCCACAGCCAATATCATCCTAATGGGGAAAAAGGGGAAATGACTGGAAAAATCCCTTTAAGGGAGGAACTCGGCAAGGCTTGCCCCCTGTCCCACTCCTCTTCAATTAGTGCTTGAAACACTTGCTAAAGCAATAAGGCAAGAGAAAGGATATTAAGGCGTACTTAATTGGAAAGGGAAGTCAAAAACTATCACTTATTTGCTTGATTGATTGGTTTACTTAGAGATGCCAAAAAAACCAAGACCAAAACGCCTATAAACGATTAACCAGCTCAGCAAAGTGGCAGGATTAGGACGGATAAAAATAACTTAGAATATCAATGGCCTTGCTTTACACCACAACAAGCAACATGGAGAAAGAATCAAAAGAGACCTTCCCACTCCACCATAGCCTCAAAAAAACACGATAAGATCCTATGGAACAAAACCTAAACAAAGACACCAAAGATCTCTACAACAAAAATTTTTAACCCCAAAAAGGAAATTGAAGAGAGACCTCAATGAAGATGGAAAGCACCTCCCATGCTCATGGATGGGAAAATAACTTGTTAAAAATGTCCATTTTACCAAAACTCTGTATAGATTTAATGCAAACCCAATCACAAAACTCCCAACAAAGTTTCACAGAACTTGAAAACAAACATAAAAAAAAAAAAAAGGAGGAAAGGAGGAAAAAACAAAAAAAGACCCCCTAAATAGCCAAATCAATCCTGACGTGAAAAGAGCTTTACCAGGCGGGCTCCTCTTATACAGATTTTAAAACTATACTTACAGGGCTATAGTCATATAAAACAGCGCTGGTACTGGCCAAAAACGAGCCTGTTGGCCATGGAACAAAACCGAAGATCCAAATCTGAGCACCCAATACATTTCCAGCCATCTCCATATTTGACAGGTGGCCAAGAGAAACCACAAGTGGAAAACGCAGGAGCATCTTCAGCAATTGGTGTTGGCAACATGGATCACCACTTGTAGAATGAAACTAATAACCCCGTACCCTCTCGCCCTGCAAAAAAAGTCAACTCCAGATGTGATAAAAGACTCAACGTGAGAACCCAAATCTTGCTGAGGTGACTAGAAGATAAAGTTGGCAGCAGACTATAAAAGGACATAGGCGTAGGAAAAAGACTTCCTACAATCAGACAGCAGGCTGCACAAGAAATTTAAGGATCGACAATTGACAACTGGCCTCACTCAAACTCAAAAAGCTTTGCTGTACATGAAAAGAAACAATCAAGGAGGAAGAGAAATCCCCAGCGTGGGAGGAGAACTTTCACTGGCAGATTACATCGACAAAGCATTGCTTTCCAGATACTATAAACTACTCAAAAAACAAAGACAAAACTAAAACAAACGACCCGCCTCAATAGATGGAGAAAGAACATGAATCTAGCGACTTCACAAGCGAGGAAGAGTAGTGAGAAACACTTAAAATCTGTCAACATCACTACTCTTAAGGCAATGCAAATCAAAACCACTTTAAGATATCATTTACTCCAGTAAGACTGGCTCGGACAAGGAAATAAACAACATGATACCAGTGCTGGAGAGGTTGGGGGAAAGGGGACACTCTTACTACTGCGGTTGGGATTTAAACTCGACACCACTAGGAAAGCGTGTGGAGAACCCTGGAAGACTTGGAATGAACTTGCCCCGACCCAGTCAACCACTCCTGGGCATGTACCCTCAGACTTACGCCACACAGAGATACGCACGGCCATGTTATTTCAGCCTCTTCACAATCATCAAGAGCGACTGCCAACCTAACTGCCCTTCAACTGACGCGTGGACTAGAGAAAATGGGGTAATCTACACATGGGATTCTAGCAGCAGTACAAGAAAGACGGAACCATCCATGAGGCTTTGCAGGAAAATGGCTGGAGCCTAGAGGACATCATGCTGAGAACGTAGAGTAACACAGCCCAGGAAAAACAAAAAACACGGGACGAATGGTATCCCTCACTTGTGGATGCTGGCCATTACCCGTTTAAGCTATTTCTTGTTTAGTGGCCCCTGAGTCGGGCTTTACTAAAGCAGTTGGGGTACATGGCATTTTGGAAAACAACAACCAACAACAACAGAAAATACTGCATCAAAGACTTGACTGAAACAGTTAACTTATGCCCAAAACAGTAAACTTCTGCTCAAACAGTCAACGGTCCCCATGGAAAATATTGAGAAAGACTAAGAGATGGAAAGCATGTTTGGCAGAATGCACGAGCTCTGACGGGGTGGGGGAATGAGCGGGAACACGGGTCTAGATTTGTTAAAAATAAATAAATAAATACAATTAAAAAAATATATATATAAAAGGTTTCAAAAAAAAAAAAAAAAAGGAAGAAAAAAAAAAAGTTGGGGGGCTGGAGAGATGGCCTAGTTGTTAAGAGTGCCAGCTGCTCTTGCAGAAGACCGGGGTTCGATCCCCAGCACCCACATGGCAGCTGAGAACTGTCTGAAACTCCAATTCCAGGAGAAATCCAGTTCCAGGGGAATCTGAGACCCTCTTCTGACCTCTGAGGCATTGCACGACATGGGTGCACAGACCTGCATGTAGATAGTACATTCATACACATAGAGAAAAATTTTTTTTAAAAAATGGAAAAGAAATGGGGATGTTACTCAGTTGGTAGAGTGCTTGCGTGTCATACATGGAACCCTGAGTTGAGTCACAGCATGGCAAAATCTGGTTGCATGGTGGTGCACACCTGCAATCACAACACTTAGCGGACGAAGGCAGGAAGATGAGGAAGTGCAGGTCTTCCTTGACTGCATAGCAGGTTTGAGGCTTACTTTGGCTACTTGAAGTGCTGAGAAAAAGAGAGAGGGAGGGAGGGAGGAAAAGAGAGTGGAGAGAGAGACTATGAGGGGGAAAGATGACAGGAAGGGGCTGGGAAGATGGCTTATTGAGTAGGAGCACTGGTTGCTCTTTTAGAGGACTTTAATTTAGATCCCAGGACTGAAGGTTGACAACTCAGCTTTGCCTGCTACTCCAACTCCATGGACTCCAGTGGCCTCTTCTGGCCTCAACAGGCACCAGCACACATGGTACACATGAACACAAACACACACATATAAAAAATTAAAGGCCTAGCCGGCCGTCGTGGCGCACACCTTTAATCCTAGCACTTGAGAGGCAGAGGTAGGCGGATCTCTGTGAGTTCAAGGCCAGCCTGGTCTACAGAGTGAGTTCCAGGACAGCTGAGGCTACAGGGAAACCCTGTCTTGAAAAGACCAAAAAAAAAAAAAAAATTAAAGGCCAGCCATGGTGACATATACCTCTAATCCCAGCACTCAGGAGTCAGAAGCAGGCAAAACTCTGAGTTATAGGCCAGGCAGGGCCACATAGTTGAGTCTCTGACTCAAAAATTAAATAAATAAAACGGGAGGTGAGATTAGCACGATGGTTCATGCCTGTAATCCCAGCTCTCAGGAGACTGAGTTGGGAGGGTTGCCATGCGTCTGAGGGCAGCTCTAGACTACAGAGCCAGGCCCTCTTTCAAAAAGCTTGGGAGTGAGGGGAAGATGACAGGAGAACAGAGCATGGTGGAGCAACAACTACAGCAAGAAGATCTAGAGCCTAAAGACAACCGAACGCATAGAGCTGTCTCAGTGCTAAATTGCTTCCTTAGCATGCACAAAGCCTAAATAAATAGTTCAGTACCTAGCAACAAACACACAGGCCCAAGGATCATTTGTGAAAAGCTAAAACCTGAAAGATCTGTGAACAGGGTATTATGAATTAAGTCCTTTTAGCATTTTTTTTTGTTTTGTTTTGTTTTCTTGACACAGGGTCTTCCTGTAGCCCCATCTGTTCTGGAACTCACTACGTAGACCAGGCTGGCCTTGAACTCGCAGAGATCCATCAGCCTCAGTCTCTCTTCCTGTCTCTCTGCCTCTCTGGCTCTGCCTCCCTAGTGCTACCATTAAAAGCATGCGCCACCACACCCAACTTCCTTTTTAGCTTTTAATGATATTTTTTACAATTATGGTAATTACTATGTGCATTGAAAAGTTGAATAAACTTTTTTTTGTATGTGTATGAATGTACTGTCTGCATGTAGGTTTGTCCACCCGTGTCATGCAATGCCACGGAGGTCAGAAGAGGGTCTCAGATTCCCCTGGAACTGGAGTTCTCCTGGAATTGGAGTTACAGACGGTTCTTAGCCACCATGTGGGTGCTGGGGATCGAACCCAGGTCCTCTGCAAGAGCAGTTGGTGCTCTTAACCGCTAGGCTATTTCTCCAGCCCCAAGAATAAACTTTTTTTTAAATAGGTAATCCCAGGGGCTGGAGAGATGGCCTAGCGGTTAAGGGCACCGACTGCTCTTACAGAGGACCCGGGTTCGATCCCCAGCACCCACATGGCGGCTGAGAACCATCTGAAACTCCAGTTCCAGGGGAATCCGAGACCCTCTTCTGACCTCCACGGCGTTGCACGACACGGGTGCACAGACTTGCATGCAGACAGTACATTCATACACATACAGAAATAAATAAAATTAATAAAAAAAAATTTTTTTAAATAGGTAATCCCAGAACTCAGAGGGCAAAGGCAGGTGGATCTCTGTGAGTTCAAGGCCAGCCTCGTCTACATCTACATAGCAAGTGAGCTCCAGGCCACTAGGTGATTTTGCATTGGGCTCCTGTTCAGTTCCTAGCTCCCATCTGCACTCTTTGGCCTCTGTGGGCACTGTACGATTGGGTGCACTTAAGTACATGAACCCAAAACACTCATGCACATAAATTTAAAAAAAAAAAAAAAAAAGAATCGAGCCGGGCGTGGTGGCGCACGCCTTTAATCCTAGCACTTGGGAGGCAGAGGCAGGCGGATCTTTGTGAGTTCAAGGCCAGCAGAGTTCAAGGTCTACAGAGTGAGTTCCAGGACAGCTGGGACTACAGGGAGACCCTGTCTCGAAAAGACCAAAAAAAAAGAATCAAAAAAAGATTTTTTTTCAAGTTGTGATATATAAATTATAGAATCAGCAGTGCATTGAGAAATGGGCAGAATCAGTTCATTCTGTCTTTGTTTGAGGAAAAAGAACTATTCCAACATAAACATTGTTTTTTATTTTATTTAATAAAGAGAAGAGAACTGATAGCAACGGCAGAGTGTATTTCGTCAACCATAATACTCGAATTACACAGTGGGAGGATCCCAGAAGTCAAGGGTAAGAATTTCTAGTTTTTATGTGACCTCTTAAAAGATTGTTTACCTTTTTCTGATTCAGTTACACATTCTTTCCTCAAAGGCCTTAAATATACTAAGCACCTACATACCTTGGGAAGCAAAAAGTTATTACTTTCATATAATGAAAAGTTTAAAATGATTTTTTTCCAGCAGTAGAAATTGTAGAATTAAAAGAAATTCTATGATTATTGTAGATGTCTCAAAATATTGTTTATAAACATTAAAGAACTTGCTAGTTGTAATACTCTAAGAGGTATCACAAGTTAGCTTTTTTAAGGTTTTAGTGACTACATACAATTATTTATCTTATTAAAAGTGTGCAGATTCCATATCCTAAAGTTAGCTAGGGCCATTTGACAAAGTAAACCTCAAAGAAAACCGGTCTCTATTGTCTTAGAGTTTTGAAGGCTCCAAGTCAGAGACTGTAGTGTCAGCAAGGCCATATGCTACATATGAAGGTACTAGGAAAGGGTCTGTTTATTCCTCTCTCCTACTTGCTATAGGTTCTTGACTTGGGTTCACATGATGCAGTCTTCACATAATTTTTCTTTCATATATACATCTTTGTTTTAATTTCTCTTTTTATACAAATACCAGCCCCACAGAGAGGGTAAGTGAACCACAATACCAGCATGGTACTGGTGACTAGGACTGTAAGTATTGGAACGCGGATAGTTAACTCAACAGCAGTCTCTGATATTACGCATTTGTCATACTACCAGATGTTTCCTTTCCGCAAGGAATCTGGCAAAATGTACTATTTACACCCAAATTTAGGGATGGTCCTAAGACTTTTCTCACTTCAACTTCCTACAAATTCTGTCATAACTGCTTTCAATTTTAAGAAAGCTGGTAGTGGTAGTGTAATTCAAGCATGAGTTCCAGGCTAACTTGGACTACTTAGTGACACCCTGTTTCAAACAACAGCAAAAAGCCCCTGCATTAGTATTAATCAGAATTAATACTCAGTCACATCTATTATAGGGAAAGAATACAGAGTAGAGTCAGTAGAAAACATACACAGAGTCCTAAAGGATTCCAAACACCCATTGCTAAAATGGGGTGATACACACTGATATTGGTAAAAGTTAAATACCAACCAGGGAATTCTATGAAATCCATCGAATTGTTCATTTGCCCTTCTGAATGCCTCTTCCTCCACCTGCTGTACAGATTTGGGATGAGATCTAGTCTGTAGTTCCTCTAGAGGGTACAGCTGATGAAGCATGTCCCAAGCCTCTCTCCTTAATCACATTGTTAAATATCTAGCACACTGCCATTCACAGATTACCTCTCAATAGGTGAAGACAAAAGACCAGCCCTCTCTTTGGGTATGACGACGAATTCTCTTTGAAAATTTATTTTTTTCTTTGCTTTGTTTGAGACATGGTAGCCCTGGGTGCCTTGGAACTTGCTATGCAGGCCAGGCTGGCCTCGAACTCATAGAAATCTGCCTGCCTCTGCCTTCAGAATGCTAGGACTAAAGATGTGCACCTGCATGCCTGACACAGCTAAATATTCTTAAAATTTGGTACAGTTTGTAAAATATGATTCAAGGCAGTAGGTCTTCCACATATAGCCCTTTGTCCCCCTAAAGTAAACTTGAGGAAAATGACACTCCAGACAGAAATAGTGTCTCTCTATACCAGTGAGCTCAAATGACTCCAGATCTCTGCTTTTCTTCCTTTGTGTTATAAACTTGAACATTACCAATCCTGCCAGATAAGAAAATTGAAGCTAGCAAGGCATGGTGGTGCATAACTTTAATCCCATGACTCGGAAGACAGAGGCAGGTGGATCTCTGAGATGGAAGCCAGCCTGGTCTACATATCAAGTTCCAGGGCGCCTTGTAGCTACAATGAGACCTGTCTTTAAAAGAAAGAAAACTGAAGCTATGAAATAGAAAAAAAAAAAAAATAGGTAGCCTAGTTGGTAGAATGCCTGTCTGACATACATGAAGCCCTGAGTTTAGTCCCTAGCACTCCATAAATCCAGAGGCAGGTAGATCTCTGTGAGATGGGGCCAACTTGGTCTATATAGTGAGTTCCAGGCCAGTTGGAGCTACAGGGAGACCCTGTCTTAAAAAAATAAATAAGTGAAAAGGAGGGAGGGAGGGAGGGAGGAAGGAAGGAAGGAAGGAAGGAAGGAAGGAAGGAAGGAAGGGAGGGAGGGAGGGAGGGAGGGAGGAAGGGAGGGAGGAGGAATGGGAGGGGAGGTAAGGCGGAGGGAGCGAGGGGTGACTGGTAAACTGTACCTAACCAGCTGAAAAGACTGATTGCAATTATGTTGCAGTACAAAAGGGCAGCAAAGATTCATTAGTTTGCTACTCATTCTATTATATAATATTTTGAAATGTAAAATTTCTCATGTTTAGAAGTATGCATTTTTAATATGATAATGCATCAGTTATTTGGGTTATAGCGGATTAAAATTAGGTCATTTGGATAGGTTATTACTGGTTTATAATCTAGTTAGTGTTCTAAAATTCATGTAATATTTATAAGGTGAAAAGTTGTTGCCAACACTACCTGAAGGTGGTAGACCCCATGTTAGCAGTTTATAGGAAGGCTTTGGAGAGACCCAAATAGAATGACCAATCTGTAATAGTAGAAAGGGAATTCAAGTTACAGTGTGAAGGCTTACTTTATGCTAGACAATTTACTTAACTTTATTTCTCATGTAGTTTTTTTTTGTGTGTGTGTCTTTTTTTTTTTTTTTTGTCTTTTTGAGACTGGGTTTCCCTGGAACTCTGGCTGTCCTGGAACTTGCTCTGTAGATCAGGCTGGCCTTGAACTCACAAAGATCCGCCTACTTCTGCCTCCCAAGTGCTAAGATTAAAGGCGTGTGCCACCACACCAGGCTCTCATATAGTCTTATTGCAAGCATCATTGCCTCCATTTAAAAACTTTTAACTTTAACTTATTCTTTTAGAATATCATGCATACATACAATGTATTTTGACTGTACCCACTCTCTACTCCCTTCTGCAACTTCCCTCAACACATCCCAACTTCAAGTCCTCTACTCTTTTTTTTTTTTCTTTCTTTTTTTTCTTTTATATTCTACTTAGTCCAGTTAGTGCTGCACATATGTGCCAGGGTGTGGAGCCATCCACTGGAGCCAAGGCAGCCACCAGTTGTTTGTCTATTTTATGGATAAAGAAACTGTAGATTAAAGAAGCTTGCCCAGAGTTTTTAAGATATAAAGATAGATGTTAACGAAGTGGATAGGAATACTTGATAAAGAACTTTTAAGGTGCCTCAGCAGAGAAGAGATATTTGAGACTGAGGAAAAGACTTCACGTGGAGTGTAACAAGTTATGACTGACTCATTTAGGAAGATGAGTAGACATGTGCCATGAAATCTCAGGATTCCTTAAAGGCACTTAGAAGGCAAGATAAGTCTGAAAGTGAACATTGAAACCCAAAGCAGAGCAACTGAGTAGATGCTCGATGGAGGAATTAAGTCTTGTCATTGGTAGTGATGGAGCAGTAGCATTTTAAAGGAAAAACTGAATGGGTGAGATCTCCAATTTAGAAAGATACTCTTGGGGCTGGAGAGATAGCCTTGCAGTTAAGGGCACCGACTGCTCTTGCAGAGGACTCGGGTTCGATCCCCAGCACCCACATGGCGGCTAAGAACCATCTGTAACTCCAATTCCAGGAGAACTCCAGTTCCAGGGGAATCCGTGACCCTCTTCTGACCTCTGCTGCATTGCACGACACGGGTGCACAAACCTACATGCAGACAGTACATTCATTCACATACAACAACAAAAAAAAGATACTCTTGTCAGGAATATCATTATATAGAGCATAAGCAAGATTAGAGGGAGCAAAAGCATTTAGGTAGTAGTTCAGAATGGTTAGAAGAAAGATGGATAAAGCAAGAATAATAGTGAGGGAAAGGGTAAGGGTTTAAAATAGGGCTTCTGAGCTGGAGGGATAGTGCAGCCGTTAAAGGCTGAGGCTAAGAACGCTGAGGCTAAGAACCGCAAAAAAAAGAAAATAGGGCATCTAAGACAAATGGGTAAGCTTATGTACCATGGATATTTAAGGTGAATTATTAGATAGATGGGGGAACAGAGGACAATAATATGATGATGATGTTTTTTAGTATTGTTGATAATGACTTTAATGTGTTCATAGAATGTCTAGATATCTACTACAAACCTGAAAATACTGGAATAAATGGTTTTCTGAAAGATTTTATGTCTATGGGGAGGTTCAGTTTTATGTTTGACAAACATGCCAGTCTTTAATATTTTTTGTTTATATTTTTCCTTTTTTATAGTCAATTAAATGAAAAGCCCTTACCTGAAGGCTGGGAAATGAGATTCACAGTGGATGGAATTCCATATTTTGTGGACCACAATAGAAGAACAACTACTTATATAGATCCACGCACAGGAAAATCTGCCCTGTAAGCTTTCTAAACATTGTGAATTAAAAGCAAAACTAACTTCTTAGAATTTGACATAAAGAACTAGAAGTCATACTATTTCTTAAGTTGGTTTGCTAGTAGGTCTCTGTTCACTGAGACCTTTGCCCTGTTTTGTTTTGTTTTTGTCTTTTTGAGAGAGCAGCCCCAGCTGGCCTGGAACTCACCATGTAGACCAGGCTGGCCTTGAACTCACAAAGATCCACCTGCCTCTCCCTCCCAAGTGCTAGGATTAAAGGCGTGCACCACCACGCCGGGCTCTATTTTTTTTTTTTTTGAGACAGGGTTTCCCTATTGCTTCAGCTGCCCTGGAACTCACTCTGTAGACCAGGCTGGGCTTGAACTCAGAGATCTGCCTGCCTCTGCCTCCTGAGTGCTAGGATTAAAGTGTGCTCCACCACATCCAGCTTAAAGATGGTTCTTAGCCACCATGTGGGTGCTAGGAATTAAACCAGGTCCTCTGCAAGAGCAGTCAGTGCTCTTAACCGCTGAGCCATCTTAATAAATAATTTTTAAAAAGAAATAATCTAGGCCCTCAAGAGATAACTCAGTGGTTGTGCTGGATAGCTTTAGTGTCAACTTGACACACCTGGGTTGAGGGAGCCTCAGTTGGGGAATTGGCTCCATTGGATTGGCCTGCAGCCACATCTGTGAAGTATTGTCTTGATGGTCGAGCAGTGTGGGAGGGCCCAGCCCACAATGAGTGGTGCCACCCTGGGCAGGTTGTTGTGTACAGTATAAGAGGGCAGGCTGGACATGAGCCAGGGAAGCAAGCCAGTGAGCAGTACTCCTCCATGGCCTGTGCTTCAGCTACTGCCTCCAGGTTCATGCCCTGAGTTCCTGCCTTGGGTTCCCTAGGTGATGAACTACGACCCAGGAGATGTGAGCTGAATAAACCCTTTCCTCCCCAAGTTGGTGTCAGACAGAGTGTTTTGTCACAGCAATGGAAGACAAACTAGGACAGTGGTTAAGAGCACTGACTACAGCTGGGCTTGGTAGCATACACCTTCACCTGGTGGGTTCCCAGCACTTATATGGTGGCTAACAACTATCTTTAACTCCAGTTTCAAGGTATTTGACACCCTCTTCTGGCCTCTTTGGGCACTGTATGATATGGTTATACAGTCATATAAAATTTTTAAAATAATTGTTTAATCCTTTTAATCTGTAAAAATCTTTTGCTAATATTTTATTGAGAAATTTTTACTTCTGCATACTTAAAAGCTTTTGTCTTTACAGCAGAAACTGAGAAATCAGGCCAGTTGAGCATTAATGATATTATAGAGGTAAACAAGATGTGGAAATAAATTATTAATAGGTCATGTTATTATCACTTCAGTTATGATTAAGTCCGGGTACATTACACAGAAAACTCCACAACAATAATGGCCTATAAGCAAATAGCTGTATATTATTTAAAAATAATCTCACCCAGATACGTTGATACATGCCTAATACACCATCACTTGGTAGAAGGCAGAAGGAAAGTCGCAAGTTTGAAGCCAACTTAGGCTGCATAATAAATTCCAGTCTGGGCTGCAGCATGATACCTTATCTCAAAAAAAAAAAAAGTTCAGTTGGGGCCATAATAGCTCAGGAGTAGTAGTACACTTGCATAGCATGCATAAAACCCTGGATTCACAATATAGACTGGACTCCTATTTGATCAACATGCTTGTGCATACAAGCTTCTCCAACTGGACTATGGGAACCTTGGGTTGTTCAAAATTTGGACATAGATACTTGCAAATTGGTTTTATTTACATGAATGTTACTTACATTCATTGCTTATGCTTAATAATTTGGCTCACTTCGAAAAAAATGCACCAGTTACCTAATTGTATGGCAAACTGAGTAACGTCAATGTTACCTGAAAACAACTCTATTTTATTGTAGAATCCCTTAAAATAAATAAAAGAGAAAAAATAAATAAAAAATAAAATAAATATAAAAAAAATAAAACTCTGGGTTCAGTCCCTAAAATCACAACAGAAGTCGGGCAACTGAAAAAATCCTCAGTGGGACGTTCATAACCATATATACCATGGCCCAAAAAAGCAGTCAGGATGAGATTAGGAAACACTGTACTGAAGGATACTTTTTATTATCATTTACACAAAATTCCACAAATTTATGAGATTTTTGCTAAATCATCCTCAGAGGAAAATTTGTTATTCTAAAGGATTAGATTATAAAATTAAGAAGCAGGCATAATCAGTGGTCTCTGCTTTGATCTTACAATAAGCTTAAAAAAGAAAAATTACTAACACACACACACCTGCCCCTACACACCAAGTAAGTCAAATAAAGGAAACAAAAAAGAAAGCAGAAATTGGAGCTGAGCATGGTGGTGCACACCTTTAAACCCACTCAGGAAGCAGAGGATCACTGTGACTTTGAGGCCAGCAAGGGCTGCATAGTGAGACCCTGTTTAAAAAAAAAAAATATGTCAGTGAAAAAAACATGAATGAATAGAGAACTCAAAAGTAGAAATTGAGTCTTAGGGCAAGATTAATAGCATCCGTAGCCCCTAGTAAGCACAGTAAGCAGAAATTGCCAATCTCAAAGTTGATGATCTATATCTGATAAAGAAAAGAATATATTTAGGGCTGGAAAGTAGCTCAGTGGATAAAGCACTTGCCCGGCAAACAGATTAGAACCTTTGGATCCCAAAATCCCATGTAAAGTGCCAGGTGATTGTGACAACTTGCTTGCATGTCCAGCAGAGGGCAGAAATAGGAGCCATATATCATTGCACACACACCTTTAATCCCAGCACTTGGGAGGCAGAGGCAGGTGGATCCCTGTGAGTTCAAGGGCAGCCTGGTCTATATAGTTGGTTCCAGGCCAGTCAGTGGGAACTAAAGGGAGACCCTGTCTCAAACTGACAAAAAAAGAAAAAAGGAGAGAGACTCTGACTTAAAGAATATGATAGAGAACAGGGAACAGCTGGGCCTGGTGGTGCACGCCTTTAATCCCAGCATTTGGGAGAGAGAGGCAGGTGGATCTCTGTGAGTTCAAGGCCAGCCTGATCTACAGAGTGAGTTTCAGGTCAGCTGGGGATACAGGGAGACCCTGTCTCAAAAAGACCAAAAAAAAAAAAAAAAAAATGGAGAAAGACTCCTAATACATTGAACATACATATATCACACCATATATATGTAAAAATACAGAAGTGAAACTCATAATTTGAGGGTTTTCATAAAGAAAATTTTGACTAGATGGTTTATAATTATTAAATGGCATAAAGCCTGTTCATATTCTTCCATAAAAAGACCAGGTGCTGGGCGTGGTGGCGCACACCTTTAATCCCAGCACTCAGGAGAGGCAGGCAGATCTCTGAGTTCAGGGCCAGCCTGGTCTACAGAGTGAGCTCCAGGACAGCTGGGGCTAAAGGAAGACCCTGTCTCAAAAATACACACACACACAAAAAAAGAAGAACCAGAAGAACTAAAAAGTCATCTCCAGCTACAAAGTGACTTCAAGGATATTTTGGGCTATATGAAACCTGATGTCAAAAACAAGCCAAATTCTTCTATAAAATAAAAAGATACAAGCTGGCAAGATGGCTCAGGGTTAAAGGCACTTCTGCCACACCTGAGCCCTGTGTGGGTTTCCCCAGACCCACACTGTGAAAAGAGAACCAACTTGCCACAAGTTGTTCCATGACCTGTACCTGTGCACCATGGCACACAGCTGCCTCCCACACATACACATACAAAATCAATAAATGTAATTTTTTAAATGTATAAAAGATGTTGGGGCTAGAGAGATGGCTTAGTGGTTATGAGCACTTGCTGATTTTGAAGAAGATCTAATTTTAGTTCCAAGTTGGGTGGCTCGCAATTGCCCATAACTCCAGCTTCAGGGAATCCAGTGCCTTCTCCTGGCTTTCCTGGACACTATTACACTCATGTGCATACACATAAAGAGACATACATAAATAAAATTTAAATTAAAAAATGAATGTGAACTGGGCATGGTGGCGCATGCCTTTAATCCTAGCACTCAGGAGGCAGAGGCAGGCGGATCTCTGTGAGTTCAAGGCCAGCCTGGTCTACAGAGTGAGTTCCAGGACAGCTGGGGCTACAGGGAGACCCTGTCTTGAAAAGACAAAAAAAAAAAAAATGTAATTCACTATATAAACAGACTAGAGGAGAAAAATAGTAAGAACTTTTCAGAAAAAGCTTTTGAGAAAATACAAAGCAATGTATTGATGAACTCTCAGTTCATCACAAAGAATATGATGAACTCTCAGCTGCCTTGGACATGTTGTTACCTATAAAAAGGTAGAAAACACTTCAGGCAACATCATTTATGATCTCCATAAGATCAAGGCTGATTATTCTCATTGCTTCTAGTCAGCATTATATTGGTAGTAAAGTATAAACAAATAAGAGACCTGGGCATGGTGGTGCATGCCTTTAATCCCAGCACTTGGAAGGCAGAGGCAGGTGGATCTCTTGAGTTCGAGGCCAGCCTGGTCTACATTCCAGGACAGCTGGGGCTACAGTAAAAATACAGGTATTCCAGCACTATGAATTCAACCAGCAAGAAATTCCATAGCATCATTACTGATCTAGGGTTCTTTCTTTCTTTGTCTACCACCCACCCTAGGGTATAATTTCAGCCCTATCACCTCTAGTTTAAGGAAAGGACACAACATCTGTACTCTTTTAAAGAGCCTTCTGGAGCGGGGTGTGGTGGCGCATGCCTTAAATCCTAGCACTTGGGAGGCAGAGGCAGGCAGATCTTTGTGAGTTCAAGGCCAGCCTGATCTACAGAGTGAATTCAAGGCCAGCTGGGGCTACAGGGAGACCCTGTCTCGAAAAGACAAAAAAAAAAAAAAAAGCCTTCTGGAAAGTCCCATACAACGCTTTTCCAGTTAGAGCTCATTAGCCAGACCAGAAGTCACATGAATACACCAAGAAATGTAATCTTTGAGTCTGCTTAGTTGACTACTCTAAGTCTCATTTAAGGACAAAGGATAGAGTAAATGCTATCATATACAAATTCCTGGGAAGAACCTCTTTACCTAGCTCTGTTAGATTCACCTGCACATTAAATGAATTAGTATCTCATATTGGGCATGGTGGTGAATGCCTAATCCCAGCGCTCAAGATTCACCTGCACATTAAATGAATTAGTATCTCATATTGGGCATGGTGGTGAATGCCTAATCCCAGCGCTCAGGAGGCAAAGGCAGGCGGATCTCTGTGAGTTCAAGGCCAGCTTGGTCTACATAGTGCGTTCCAGGCCAGCTGGGGCTGCAGCAAGACCCTGTCTCAAAAATACAAATAGTAATAATGATAATAATAATAATAATAATATCCCAATGGCGGCTTCAATAAGATTTTACTTGAAAATGGTCCTAGGCAAAAAAAGAAAAAAGAGAAAAAGGAAAAGAATTGCTATTTATATCATGTTAACTTTTGTTGTTCTTCAGAGACAATGGGCCCCAGATAGCCTATGTTCGTGATTTCAAGGCAAAGGTTCAATATTTCCGGTTCTGGTGTCAGGTTTGTATTGGATCTCTCTGTATCGGTACCTCCTTTCCTCTTTTACAATGCTTAGTATTATACAGCAGTTGTGAAAATACTTATTTACTGGAAAAGTGTGAAGCATTGCAATAGCCCCTGTACTTTTCTTTAAAAATCTTTTATTTTATATGTACGAATATATTACCTGCATGTATGTAAGTGCACACATGTTGTACAATGCCTGCAGAGGTCAGAAGCAGAGGTCAGAAGAGGGCATCAAATCCCCTGGAACTGGAGTTTGAATGGTTGTTAGTAACTGTGTAGATGCTGGGAATTGAGCCCAGCTCTTTTTTTTTTTTTTTGTTTTTTTTTTTTTTTTGTATTTTTGAGACAGGGTCTCCCTGTTGCTCCAGCTATCCTGGAACACTCTCTGTAGACCAGGCTGGCCTTGAACTCACAAAGATCTGCCTGCCTCTGCCTCCCAAGTGCTAGGATTAAAGGCGTGCACCACCACGCCCGGCATGAGCCCAGCCCTACTTCTTAAGGACAATGAAATATATTTATCAGTTTGATAATTGCAGCTTCTATGGTCCAGAAGATTAAGAGAGAAATTATTTCATTAACAAAATGTTCTTTGGCCTGGAGAGGTGGCTTAGCAGTTAGGGACACTGGCTGCTTTTGCAGAGGATACTGGTTTGATTCTCAACATCCACACAGTGACTAACAACCATCTGTAACTACCAATTTCAAGGGTTCTGACGACCTCTTCTGACCTCCATGGGCATTGCACAACATGGGTGCACTTACATACATGCAGTATCCTGCCAAAATAGAAAATTAAAAGAAAAAGACTTGAATTAATTATTTCTTCATGGCTGCAAATAAAATGAATGGATTAATCCAAGTATTATATTAAATATTTTTATACTTCATATGGGCATGGTGGCATACACCTTTAATCCTAGCAGTTGGGAGGCAGAGGCACATGGATCTCTGTTATTTCAAAGCCGCCTGATCTTCAAAGTGAGTTAAAAGGCCAGCTTGGGCTATAGAGAGACCCTGTCTCAAAAAGACCAAAAATGGGGGCTGGAGAGATGGCCTAGCGGTTAAGAGCGCTGACTGCTCTTGCAGAGGACCCAGGTTTGATCCCCAGCACCCACATGGCGGGCAAGAACCGTCTTTAACTCCAGTTCCAGCGGAATCCAATGCCCTCTTCTGACCTCTGTGGCATTGTAAGACACAGGTGTACCAACCTACATGCAGACAGTACATTCATATACATAAAAAATAAATAGGGCTGGAGAGATGGCCTAGCGGTTAAGAGCGCCGACTGCTCTTACAGAGGACCCGGGTATGATCCCCAGCACCCACATGGCGGCCGAGAACTGTAACTCCAGTTCCAGGGGAATCCAACACCCTCTTCTGACCTCCGCGGCATTGCACGACACAGGTGCACAAACCTACATGCAGACAGTACATTCATATACATAAAAAATAAATAGGGCTGGAGAGATGGCCTAGCGGTTAAGAGCGCCGACTGCTCTTACAGAGGACCCGGGTTTGATCCCCAGCACCCACATGGCGGCCGAGAACTGTCTGAAACTCCAATTCCAGGAGAACTCCAGTTCCAGGGGAATCCAACACCCTCTTCTGACCTCCGCGGCATTGCACGACACAGGTGCACAAACTTGCATGCAGGCAGTACATTCATACACATACAGACATAAATAAAAAATTAATAAAAAAATAAAATAAAATAAAACACCATGAGCAAGGAAACAATAGAAGAGTTTGTTTGGCGTATGGTTCCAAAAGGTTAAGAGTCCGTCATAGCTGGGAGGCATTACAGGGATCCCCAGATCTGGGAGCTGAGAGCTCACATCTTCACGTGGGTATAGAAAGTTAAGAGAGACAAAAGAAATGGGGCAAGGCTGTGAACTCTCAAATCTATCTCCCCTACCCCCACCCAGTGACATGCTTCCTGCAGCAAGGCTGCACCTCCTAAACCTCCATAAACAATACCACCTGCTGGGGCCAAGTATATGAATACTTCTAGCCTATGGGAGACATTCTCATCCAAACTACCACAGAGGTCTTACATTCTTCTTAAATGAAGTAGTCTATATTAAGCATGAATGTTGATGAGTCCATTGGCAAACATTGAATATTAATTATATTCATAGTCTGTTTTTAGGGTTTGTTTTGTTTTGTTTTTAGTCTTTTTTGAGACATGGTCTCCCTATAGCCCCAGCTGGCCTGGAACTCACTCTGTAGACCAGGCTGGCCTTGAACTCACAGAGATCCACCTGCCTCTGCCTCCTCCTGAGTGCTGGGATTAAAGGCATGCACTACCATTCCCAGTTAGTTTTTGTTTTGTTTTGTTTTGTTTTATTTTGTTGATAGGCCATTTTAATTATGAGTTGACTTAAATCATTATTCTTGCATTTCAGCAACTGGCCATGCCACAGCATATTAAGATCACAGTGACAAGAAAAACATTGTTTGAGGATTCCTTTCAACAGGTATTGTCTTATTCACTCAGAAATGACTATGTTTTTGTGGTAGTAGCTTAATCTTAATAGTTTTGAATTTCTTGAGTTTGGAATTCTTGATTTTTGTGTGTGTGTGTGTGTGTCTGTCTGTATCTGTGTCTGTCTGTGTGTCTGTGTCTGTGTGTGCACATGCGGTTGTGTGGTATATACCTGTATGTGCACCTTGTTGGCCAGCAGTCTGCTTCAGGATCTTTCTCTATTACTGTTTTGTGAGACAGGGTCTCTTACTGTACTTGGAGCTTGATGTTTTGGATAGATGGCTGGCCAGCAAACCCTTGGGGTCTGCTGTGTCTCCACCGTCCCTCTAGTGATGGTGTTATAGGTGCGCACCATCACACTGGGCTCTTCCTTGGATTCCTTTGTCTTCATTGCTTACACAAGCAAGTACTTTAACTACAGAGCCATTTCTCTAGCCCCTAGTTCTTAAATTTCAAGTCTAATTTCATTCCCAACTATCTTAATACTCAACAGTTAGCAATGTGTGCGTTTGTGTCTGTCTGTCTGTCTGTTATGTTTTTCAGTGTATTTGTAACATGAGTGATTAGTGAGCTTCAGGCTTCTGTTTCCAAGCTGCTGTCTGGTTTGGTTTGAAATAGATATACAAGTAAAAAAAATTAAACTATCACTAGGCAAGGGTCTGGAAATAACTGTATGAACATTGTAGGATGATGGGTGGAAAGGAGAGGGGAAGATGGCTTTAAACTTATGTATTACTTTGAATTTTTACAATAAGCATTCCCTTCTCTTTTGTTTTGTTTTTGTTTTTGTCTTTTTGAGACAGGGTCTCTCTGTAGCCCCACCTGGCCTGAAGCTCACTACATAGACCAGGCTGGCCTCCAACTCACAGAGATCCACCTGCCTCTGCCTCCCATGTTCTGGGACTAAAGGCCTGCACCATCACACCCAACACCATTTGCTTCTCTTAAAAAAATTAAAATATTTTAATTAGGGGACTGGAGAGATGGCTCAGTGATTAAGAGCATATGCTACTTTCCCAGAGGACCTCATTTCAATTCTCAGCACCCACAGCAGACAGCTAACAACCAACTTCAGGCATTCCAAAGCCTCTGGCCTCCATGTTGAACAGATTATTTTTATCACTTGATCAAGTATAGGCATTATATCAAACTGTCCCTCTATAGGCCTCTCTGCATTTTTCATAAGGGCAAATAATTAAATAGTTTTACAGAGGGAGAAACCAAATGACCTATCCACTTTAGTAATGGTACTGTCCTTCAAATTTGAGATGATACTACTAACCATGTAGAAGATAAATATAGCTTTTCCACATATGTATAGTCTAGTACTAAAAATATGTTTTCAAAGATAACTGGGCTCTCTGCAGCCACAGGTTTTTATTTCTAAATTAGTCAATTAGATATTGTCTGTCTTTGGCTATGAAACAAACCCAGACCTAACCAGCCTTACTACTTCCCCTTCCTAATCCACTTCCAGCAGGGGAGCTAAAACTCACCCAATTTCTGACCATGCTTAAGTTATTATGTACACTACACAGTAGATAAAGCAACTTCCTAAGTTTTATATAGAAGTATATAAAAGTAGCAGATTCGTAAACTGTGTAAAGCTTTAATGTATTTTTTATATATGCAGTGTTAACCAGCCTATAAACACTATTCTATTTCATGTGGACTTAAATTATCAATAATGGTTCCAGGCGTAGTGGTGCATGCCTTTAATTCCAGCACTCGGGAGGATCTCTGTGAGTTCTAGGCCAGCTGGGAGCTACAGGGAGACCCTGTCTCAAAAAAATAAATAATCAATAATGAAGTAAGTCAAACTTCTAAGTAGCTTACTAGTGTTTCCACAATTGCATTCACCAGTTCTCTCACTTTATTGTTTCACAGATAATGAGCTTCAGCCCTCAAGATCTTCGAAGACGTTTATGGGTGATTTTTCCAGGAGAAGAAGGTTTAGATTATGGAGGTGTAGCAAGGTAGTGATAGTATGAATTATCAGAACTTAGTTCCTTTCCTCCAAAGGTGTCATTACACTTTGTCTGCAAGGATTATTTTCTCAATCTTATATTTCAGGAAAATGAAATATAGAAAATTATTGTAGCCTTATTATGCTGCAGCTACAGATTTTCAACAAGCATTAACTAAGTGCCATATTTCTAAGGTACTGCTACTCGATTTCAGCTATATTGTCCTCAGAATGACCTTGTTGGATAGAATTTTACAGAAGATGAAGTTCAGAGATTCATCTAAGGCACATAATAAGTTGTAGCCTAATACAGGGTTGATTATCCGACCAGTAGCAACCGTTCAGTCAACCAGTTCTTGTCTGTTACATGGAATACCCAAGGCCCTGTACTGATCAAGTCATTTTCCCCTCTCCAGAGTGCTGATAAAGATAATAGTGACTTGATTCCTACCTGTGTCATTTAGTGTTGAGAATATAGAGTGCTATATAAAACAGGAGTTGAAAATCTTTACTCATTTTGGAGATTTTTTTTTCGGAGGGGGTCTCTTTGAGACAGGGTCTCTCTGAAGCTCTGGCTGTCCTGGAACTCACTCTGTAGACCAGGCTAGTCTTGAACCACAGAGATCTGCCTGCCTCTGCCTCCCAAGTGCTAGGATTAAAGGCATGTGCCACCACACCCAGCTCATTTTGGAGATTCTATGTAGGCTTTAGACATTAACCCCAGACAAGAAATAGCTTTGTAAGCCATAAGTTTAAACAGTTAAACATAACCAGTTTAAAAGTTTAGGCTTGGGGGGCTGGAGAGATGGCCTAGCGGTTAAGAGCGTCGACTGCTTTTGCAGAAGACCCAGGTTCGATCCCCAGCACCCACATGGCGGCTGAGAACCATCTGTAACTCCAATTCCAGGAGAACTCCAGTTCCAGGGGAATCTGACACCCTCTTCTGACCTCCGCAGCATTGCATGACACGGGTGCATAGACCTACATGCAGACAGTACATTCATGCACATACAAAAATAAATAAAATTTAGGGCTGGAGAGATAGTCTAGTGGTAAGAGCATCAACTGCTCTTGCAGAGGACCCGGGTTCGATCCCCAGCACCTACATGGTGGCTGAGAACCGTCTGTAACTCCAATCCAGGAGAACTCCAGTTTAGGGGAATCTGACACCCTCTTCTGACCTCCGTGGCATTGCACGACACAGGTGCACAAACCTACATGCAGACAGTACACTCATACACATATAAAAAAAATAAATAAATAAATAAATTTTTTTAAAAAAGAAAAAAAAAAGTTTAGGCTTGGGGAAGAGTACCAAAGAGATGGCTCAGTAGATAAGAGCACTTACTGCCTCTCTTCAAGAGGACCTGAGTTTGTTTCTCTGTATCCACATGGCAGCTCCCAGTCATCTGTAACTTCAGTTATAAGGATCCCAACAACCTCTTCTGGCCTCCCCAGGTGTTGCACAAATGTGCTGTGTACATGAATGCAAAACATTCATGCACATAAAAATGAATCCTTGGGCCAAACATGATAGTACATGCCTAATCCCAGCAGCTGGGAGACAGAAACAGGCAGATCTCTGTGAGCTTAAGCCCAGTCTGGTCTGCATGGCAAGGCCAGCCAGGGCTACACTGTCCCTAGTGCTGGAATTAAAAGCTTGCACAACCATGCCTGGCTTATTTATTATTTTTATTCATGCATGTGTATAAGTACACCTGTGTCATGCAGTGCCTCTGGAGGTCAGAAGAGGGCATTAGATCCCCTGGAACTGGAGTTAAAGATGGTTGTTAGCCATCATATGGCTGCTTGGATTTGAACCTAGGTCCTCCCCAAAAACAGCCAGTGCTCTTAACTGCTGACCCATGTCTCTGGCTTCATAAATATTTTTTAGAAACTTCCCCATGCATTATTCTAATAATCTAATATTCTAATAATCTAATAGAATGTTTTACTGCCTCTGCCAAATTGAAAGTTTTTCATATTCATCTGAGACACATGGACTATTGACACTTCTCAAATATCACTATGGGACTTAATCATACTTAGAATATTAGATGTGCCTGGCATGGTGGCACACGCCTTTAATCCTAGCACTCGGGAGGCAGTGGCAGGCAGATCTTTGTGAGTTCAAGGCCAGCCTGGTCTACAGAGCGAGTTCCAGGACAGCTGGGACTACAGGGAGACCCTGTCTCGAAAAGACCAAAATTAAAAAAAAAAAGAATATTAGATGTAATTCAGCTTCTCTCATCACCTGGGCCAATAGTGAATTTTTAAACTTGCCCATGTATATAATTTTATCAATTCTAGGAGCTGGAGAGATGACTCATCAGTTAAGAGCACTGACTGCTCTTGCAGAGGACCAGTGTTTGATTCTCAGCACCCACATAGTGTCTAACAAACTTCTATAACTCCAGTTCCAGGGGATCTGATGACCTCTTCTGATCTCTGAGGGCATTGCGCAACATAGATACATTCACGTAGGCAGTACGCTCATACACATAAAATAACAGAATATTTTTTCAATTCATCAATTCTCTAACTTTACAATTTTCATATTTCAATGTCTTTAAAGTTATGGTATATATTATAATTATAAAAAATAGTTCATAAAATAAGGATGTCTTTAACATTAATGATGACAGATTCTTTGAAATAAAAGCAGCATATAAATATCATGTGTAAGATAATGTAAGTTTGAGCAGAACCAGGAAAAATCAACAACAGATTAGAAAATTATCACCATCTGAAGTGTACAGTTCCTGAGAACTTTGTAACGTCGCTCTTTGATTTGTTGGCGTGGTTATTTACAAAATTTTTCATCCTAAGTTTTCTTTTGATTTCAGAGAATGGTTCTTTCTTTTATCACATGAAGTGTTGAACCCAATGTATTGCCTGTTTGAATATGCAGGGAAAGATAACTACTGCTTGCAGATAAACCCCGCTTCTTACATCAATCCAGATCACCTGAAATACTTTCGTTTTATTGGCAGGTTTATTGCCATGGTAAGTACAGGTATAAAACTTTGTTTTAAATTTACTTTGCTTAGTCAGCAATACTACATTTTCTTGTGTCATAATAACTTATATGACAGAATTTTTTTTTTTGGTCTTTTCGAGACAGGGTCTCCCTGTAGCCTCTGCTGTCCTGGAACTCACAAAGATCCGCCTGCCTCTGCCTCCCAAGAGCTAGGATTAAAGTCGTGCACCACCACACCCAGCATGACAGAAATTTTTAATGAATAATTAATCAAATGTTTGTATGTAAAATGACTTTTATACAGTTACATTAATTGACATTGTTTCATTCCTGTATAGGCTCTATTTCATGGGAAATTCATAGACACCGGTTTTTCTTTACCATTCTATAAACGTATATTGAATAAACCAGTTGGACTTAAGGATTTAGAGTCTATCGATCCAGAATTTTACAATTCCCTCATCTGGGTTAAGTAAGTTTCTGTTTATATTTATTAAAATATAGTAAGATATAGTCTGTGTGCTTTCATTGTGGTAACTCAGCCAAACTATAAACATGTTTTATTGAATTCAAATGATCTATACATCAAACCTTTCTCATTGCTTAATGTGACAAATTTTACAGAAGTACACTCAAGGTCTTAGAGAGTTATATGATCATAATCCCATTTATATAAATTATAATATTATATAAATATTATAATTTAATGCTTATCATTTAAGTTCAGAGGCCTTGAATTTAATTAACTTTTGAATTATGATTGAATAATCATATAACAGATAGTGCTAATTTCATTTGTGCAGAGAAAACAATATTGAAGAATGTGGTTTGGAAATGTACTTCTCCGTTGATAAAGAAATTTTAGGTGAAATTAAGAGTCATGATCTGAAACCCAATGGTGGCAATATTCTAGTAACAGAAGAAAATAAGGAGGAATACATCAGGTAAGAGACAGTGCTCCCTAAAAAAGGAGGGGACACTGGAGGGATGGCTCTGGGTAAGAGCACTGGCTGCTCTTGTAGCGGACTCAAGTTTGGTTCCCATCACACATATCAAGAGGCTCGCAGCTACCTGTAATTCTAGCACCAGGGATCCTGGCCTCTGCAGGCACCTACTCAGACTTAGCATATACATACATATATAGAAATAGAAATAAAAATAAATGCTTAAAAAGAAACAGGGGGGCCGGGCGTGCTGGCGCACGCCTTTAATCCTAGCACTTGGGAGTTCAAGCCCAGCCTGGTCTACAAGGTGAGTTCCAGGACAGCTGGGGCTACAGGGAGACCCTGTCTCAAAAAGACAAAAAAAACAGGGGCTAGAGAACTGGCTCAGCAGAGGCCCTGGGTTCAGTTCCCAACACCCACGTGGACGTTAACAACTGTCCATAACTTTAGTTCCAGGGGATCCAGTGCCCTTTTCTGGCTTCTACAAGCATTTCCTGACACAGGTAAAGTTATATACATGTAGGTAGAACACTAATACACATAAGATTAAAAAAAAACAACAATCGGGCTGGAGAGATGGCTCAAAGGTTAAGAGCACCAACTGCTCTTGGCAGAGGACCTGGGTTTGATTCCCAGCACCCACATGGCAGCTAAGATCCTTCTTTAAGCAGGGCGTGGTGGCACACACCTATAATCCTAGCATGCTGGAGGCAGAGGCAGGTGGATCTATGTGAGTTCAAGGCCAGCCTGTTCTACAGAGTGAGTTCCAAGCCAGCTGGGGCTACAGGGAGACCCTGTCTCAAAAACAAAAGGAAAAAAAAAAAAATCAAATAAATAAATAAAATAGAGGCTAGAGAGATGGCTCAGCAGTTAAGACAGCTGGCTGCTCTTAAAGAAGACCTTTGTTTGGTTCCCAACACACACATGACAGCTAACAACTGTCCATAACTCCAGTTCAAGAAATTCAAGCCCTCTTCTGATCTCTTTGGGCAAGACAGGTATGCTTACAAACATGCAGGCACTATACTCATAAAATAAAAATAATAAAATATTTTAAAAATCAACAAAAGCATACTTTTTGACATAGTTTAGCTTTTTTGTTAATAATTACTTAGTAATAGTAAAAGATGGTATTGTTAAAAGTATTATTTGCAGGGCTGGAGAGATGGCTTAGTCATTAAGAACACTAGCTGCTCTTGCAGAGGACTGGGTTCAATTCCCGTCATCTACATGGTGGCTAACAGCTGTCCATAACTCCAGTTCCAGGGGAATCCAGTGCCCTTTTTTGACCTCTGCCAGCATTGCAGGACACAGGTGCGCTTAAATGCATGCAGGGAATACACTCATACACATGAAATTTAAAAGTTAAAAAATAAGCCATGCATGGTGGTACAGGCCTTTAATTCTAGCACTGGGGAGGCAGAGGCAGGTGGATTTCTGTGAATTC
>VZQC01009337.1:547683-573123 GCA_009823505.1 Rhizomys pruinosus
TTTTTTTGGTCTTTTCGAGACAGGGTCTCCCTGTAGTCCCAGCTGTCCTGGAACTCACACTGTAGATCAGGCTGGCCTTGAACTCACAAAGATCCGCTTGCCTCTGCCTCCCAAGTGCTAGGATTAAAGGCGTGCGCCACCACGCCCGGCTTACTTGAAAATAAATTTTTAAAACATGATTTGGAACTGGGCATAATCCCAAGTCTTAGAAAACTGAAGCAAAATTATTGTAATCTCCCATTCAAGTACTAACCAGACCCAACCCTGCTTAGCTTCCAAGATCAGACGAGATCGGGTGTGTTCAGGGTGGTATGGCCATAGACAAAGTATTGTAATCTCAAGGGAAACCTAAGCCACATAGTAAAAGCCTATCATGGTAGGGAGAGGAAAAACATGAAGTTTGGACTAGTTCATTGGTAGCCCAGCATGATTCAGACCCCAAATGCAATCCTTAATACTGAATAAAGTGTTCAAGAGACAATGGGTGTCATTTGGGAGGCAGAGGCAGGTGGATCTTTTTGAGTTCAAGGCCAGCCTGATCTACAGAGTGAGTTCCAGGACAGCTGGGGCTACCAAGGAGACCCTGTCTTGAAAAGACAAAAAATAAAAAAATAAGCTAGGATTACATATTTAAAACTGTAATTACAGCTTCTTGGAGCTATACAGAAACCTTAAAACATTGAGGAAAAGAGGTTATTGGGTCTAGCTGGATCAGAATTCTGTGAGCTTGATTTGATTTCCTCATAAAACCAAAACTTCTCTACAAACTAAACTTTTGTGACCTAAGTCATCACAGAAATGACCTATAGGACAGACAGATCTAAGAGGAACAGAAAAGACTGCCATAGAAAAGCTGGTCTTCACACCACATGAGAGGGTGCTGTGAGGCTTGGTACCATTCCCTCAAAGATGTCATTCTCAGTTATTTAATGGACAGTTCCTGAGGCTTTGGCTAATACAAAATGCTTCATCCAATATTGGGTAAAGTCATTTTTTTTTCTTTCTTGTTTAGTGAGCTATATGTAACATATGGTGTATATTTCTCTTTAATTGTGACATTAACAGTTTGTTAAAGAAATTGATAATGAGAAGAGAATGAGACTTCTACAGTTTGTCACTGGAACCTGCCGATTGCCAGTAGGGGGATTTGCTGACCTCATGGGTATGTTAACAGCGTCCTTTTTGCATACAGAAAATTGTTTACCATACTGCTGGTTAGATAACTGTGTATATGCAATTTATCAGAAATAGCAAAGGTATAGTTTTTGTGGGTTTTTTGAGGGTATCAGAAATAGCAAAGGTATAGTTTTTTTGTGGGGTTTTTTGGGGGGGTTGGTTTTCTTTTTTTTTTTCTTCTTTTTGAGACAGGGTTTCTCTGTAGCCCCAGCTGTCCTGGAACTCACTCTGTAGACCAGGCTGGCCTTGAGCTCACAGGCCAAGTGTTAGGATTAAAGGCATGCACCACCATGCCCAGCGGTGTACTATTTTTTTTTTTGTTTTTTTTTTGTCTTTTTGAGACAGGCTCTCGATTCAGTCCCAGCTTACCTGGAGCTTGCTATGTAGACCAGGCTGGCCTGAACTCATAGAGATCCACCTGCCTCTTCCTCCTGAGTGCCAGGATTAAAGGCGAGTGCCACCAAGCCCTGCTGATACAGTCTTTGTGTTAAACTAGCCACAATGAACCCTGGGTTTGTGTGGACCTTTAAACTTCTGGAGTTTTTTGCTTTTGTTTTTGTTTTTGTTCTTTTTGGTCTTTTCGAGACAGGGTCTCCCTGTAGCCCCAGCTGTCCTGGAACACTCTGTAGACCAGGCTGGCCTTGAACTCACAAAGATCCACCTGCCTCTGCCTCCCAAGTGCTAGGATTAAAGGCGTGCACCACCACACTCCGCTAAACTTCTGTAGTTCTTACCTCAGTAGTTTTTGGGTTTTTTGTTTGTTTTGGTTCTTTTTTTTTTTTTTTTGTCTTTTTGAGAGAGAGGTCTCATTTTAGTCCCAGCTGGTCTGGAGCTCGCTATGTAGACCAGGCTGGCCTTGAACTCACAGAGATCCTCTCGCTCTGCCTGTTACTCTCTTGCAGAGACCTGGGTGGTTTCTTGCACTCACATGGTGCTCACAATCCTCTGTAAATCATGTTCCAGGGGATCCAACCCACTCTCTATCCTCTGCAGGCATCAGCATGTACATAGTGCACATATATTCTATATGGGTAAACACATACATAAAATAAAAATAATTTTTTGTGATTTTTTTAATTGAAGTTTTATGTATTTCATACATAGCATCTCAGTCAGCCTTAATCACCTTTATACCCCTTTTTCCATTGGCACCCTCCCGCAGCCCTGCCTCTGGAGTGCGTACATTCTGTCATTTATCTTAGGGCCTCCATGGACAATCCTCAGTGCCAATTCATCCACTGAGGTTCTAATCAGCCTGTCTGGAGTCCCTTGCTTACAGAACACCAGTTCTTCCTCACCCAACAGTAACCAGCTGCCAATATCTCTTCAGCTAGGATTGGGTTCTGCTGCCCATTTCTGCAGTGCCATGCTGGGTTTTTGTCTGGTTGAGCTTGCATACTGGGTCTTGTGCATGCTAACACCAATGCTGTAGGTTCATATGAGCAGGGTTCCAGGAGCCTGTAGAATTCTGTTTCCATGTGGTCCTGCACATCACCTCCCTGGCTCCCACAATCTTTCTGCCCCCTCTTCCACAATGTTCCTTGAGCTCTGGGTGAGTAAAACTAAATATAGGTGACCTATGCATATAAACCCACACTCTGTAGACTCCTACTCTCCCAGGTTTGGGTATTCATGACCTTGTGAGTTCCTGGCCTCGAAGCTTTCTTAATGAGAGTTAAGAGGTTAATTTGTTTCTCTTGGCCCCTTATTCTATGTGGCATGAGCCTTGGATATAGAGGTTGCATTGTAGAAGTGTTGCTTAGGTTTGGGCAATTCTTTTTATTTTTTATTTTTTTTATTTTTTACACATAGGAATGTACTGTCTGCATGTAGGTTTGGTTTGTGCACCCATGTCATGCAATGCGGTGGAGGTCAGAAGAGGGTGTTGGATTCCCCTGGAACTGGAGTTAAAGAAGGCTGTCCAGCTGCCATGTGGGTGCTGGGAATCGAACCTGGGTCCTCTGCAAGAGCAGTTGGTGCTCTTAACGCTAGGCCATTTCTCCAGCCCCTGGGCAATTCTTAAATAATGTGTGTGTGTGTGTGTGTCCAGTTTTGGGACTCTATAATATTCTTCATCTGGTGGGAAAGAGGCTCTTTGATGAGTGGTATCTGGGATGTTTGTTTATGAATATAAGGATACTTATTTTGCAGTTAGTAAGAGGTTACCATAGCTAGGAATATGACAATCTTAGGAATTTCTCTAAGATCTATGACCTCTCCAGTCCTGTGAATCTGGCTGTTTACAGTACCACATGAGCTTCCTCCCATTGAGTGGCTTTATTAGTCAGCCATTGATTGCTCCCAAAATAAAAGTGCTACTACTGGACTGGAGAGATGGTTCAGTGGTTAAGAGCACTGGTTGTTCTTACAGAAGTCCTGGGTTCAAATACCAGCACCCACATGGCAGCTAACAACTGTCCATAACTCCATTTCCAGGTGATCTTACACCCTCTTCTGTCCCCCTCAGGCATTACATGAGTGCATTTAAACATATGCAGATATAACACTCATACACATGAAATAAAAATAAAGAAAAAAATGTTTAAAAAAACAAACCTAATGTCATATGTTGTCTCAGACATTGATGTGGCTCTTTGGTCTTAAAGCTGGTGTTGGACCATCAGTTGCTGTTCCCCCTTAGCTGGGTGGCACTACCAGTCATTTTGACCACCAATGAATGAATGCCTCCTAGGTGGTGGTGGTCACCTTTATTAAACCAGTGAGTTCCCAGTGCTGATCACTACCCACGACTGTGTCTAACAGAAAGTAAATAAAGGCATGAATTTTGTAGGGAATTGGACCGTGTTAAAGGTCTGATACACACCTAGAAGCACAAGCATTACTACTGAATTCACTGGAGTGTTTGCATTCATAAAATTTTGACGGTTTTTTTTTTTAATGTGTTCTTATGTGAGCTGCTATTAGTCATGACATTGTGCTTTTCTGATAAAGAAATGCTAGCTAGAAGTGCATTTTTCTCTCCTTGTGTATGCATTAACAAAATAATTCTCAGACTCTCCCACTTTCCAGAAGCACCTGGGAACTTGGTAAACATGTACCACAGTGCCCCAGGTGGTTTTGATTCAGTAGGTTTGGGGTAGGCCCTATAGATTGTGATCCTAATTTGGTCCTGCTGCTGCTGCTGCTGCTGCTGCTGCTGCTGCTGCTGCTAGATCAAGAAGCATAATTTGGGGGCTGGAGAGATAGCCTAGCAGTTCAGAGCACCAACTACTCTTGCAGAGGACCCAGGTTCGATCCCCAGCACCCACATGGCGACTGAGAACCATCTGTAACTCCAATTCCAGGATAACTCCAGTTCCAGGGGAATCCGAGACCCTTCTGACCTCCGAGTCATTGCACGACACGGGTGCACAAACCTATATGCAGACAGTACATTCATACACATACAAAAATAAATAAAATTAAAAGAAAAAAAAGAAGCATAATTTGATGACTTTTGAATCAATAAACTCTTTGTTTTTATTACTATGTTTTAGGGAGTAATGGACCACAGAAGTTCTGCATTGAAAAAGTTGGGAAAGAAAATTGGTTACCCCGAAGCCATACCTGGTAAGCAAAATCAGAAATAATACAGAAAATAATTTCTTGTCCATTTACTCTCTGGCTACTTAAGCCTGTTAAGGATTTGAGGGCTGGAGAGATAGCTCGGCCCTTAAAGGCTCAGGCTAACAACCAAAAAAATAAGAAAAGAAGAAAAATTAGAAATGGCCAGGCATGGTGGCGCATGCCTTTAATCCCAGCACTTGAGGCAGGCGGATCTCTGTGAGTTTAAGGCCAGCCTGGTCTACAGAGTAGTTCCAGGATAGCTGGGGCTATAGGGAGACCCTGTGTCAAAAAGGACCAAAAAAAAAATTTAGAAATGGCTGGGCATGTTGGCACGGGCCTTTAATCCCAGCATTTAGGAGGCAGAGGCAGGCAGATCTCTGTGTATTCCAGGACAGCTGGGGCTGTAGGGTCTTACATAGCCCAAGCTGGCCTTGAACTTTTGATCTTCTTGCCTCTACCTCCTGAGGGGTGGGATTACAGGTATGTACCACCACATCAGGCATATTAATCCATTTTAATTCAGTGGTATTTTGTCAATCTACAGAGGAATGCATCCATCCCCACAATCAGTTTTAGAGCACGTCCATCATCTTAAAATGATCCCTTGTTGCCGGGCATGGCTAGCACTTGGGAGGCAGAGGCAGGTGGATCTTTGTGAGTTCAAGGCCAGCCTGGTCTACAGAGTAAGTTTCAGGACAGCTGGGACTACAGGGAGACCCTGTCTTGAAAAAGACCCCCCCCCCAAAAAAAATGATCCCTTGTACACATTTGCCTCCCATCTCTTTTTCTACCTCTGTGAGTTTTTAAAATGTGATATTTAGAATAGTTAAAATAGGGGCTGGAGAGATGGCTCAGCGGTTAAGAGCACCAACTGCTCTTGCAGAGGACCCAGGTTCAGTCCCCAGCGCCCACATGGCATCTGTCTTTAATTCCAGTTCCAGGGGAATTCGATGTCCTCTTCTGACCTCTGCAGCATTGCAAGACATGGGTACACAAACCTACATGCAGACAATACACTCATACACATAAAAGAAAAAATAAGCCGGGCGTGGTAGCACACGCCTTTAATCCTAGCACTTGGAAGGCAGAGGCAGACAGATCTTTTGTGAGTTCAAGTCCAGCCTGGTCTACAGAGTGAGTTCCAGGACAGCTGGGCTACAGGGAGACCCTGTCTTGAAAAGACAATAATAATAATAATAGTAGTAGTAATAATAATAATAATAAATTAAAAAAAATATATTTAAAATAGGGGTCCTGGAAAGATTGCCCTGCAGTTAACCATACTGGCTGTTCTTGCAGGGGACCTGAGTTTGATTCCCAGCACGTACAAGGTAGCAAACAATGGTTCTTGACTCTAATTCCAGGGGATCCAATGGCCTCTTCTGGACTCCATAGGCATTGCATGCACATGGTACACTTACATACATGCAGACAAACCATTCATACACATAAAAAAAATAGTTATAACTTCTCTTTGAAGCAGGAAAAGAAACTTGGAGGTTAGAATACCTACTTATTAACATGGTGAACAGAATTATTTTCTCTCTTTTTGGTTTTCTTTTTGTGGTACTAGGAATTGAACCCAGGGCCTTTCGTATTCCAGACTTATACCCAGGCTTGGTTTTCTCATTTAAAATATAGTTTAGCCGGGCGTGGGGGCGCACGCCTTTAATCCTAGCACTCGGAAGGCAGAGGCAGGCGGATCTTTGTGAGTTCAAAGCCAGCCTGGTCTACAGAGTGAGTTCCAGGACAGCTGGGGCTACAGAGAGACCCTGTCTCGAAAAAGCCAATAAATAAATAAATAATTAAAATACAGTTTAACCTCATCTCTAAAAATGTTCCAAACTAAAACCATTTATTATCAACAGGGTTAATAACCTTTGGGGGGGGTTGGTCTTTTTGAGACAGGATCTCCCTATAGCCCCAGCTGGCCTTGAACTCAATATGTAGAACATGTTCCTCTCAATCTCACAGAGATTTGCCTGGCTTTTCCTCCCAAGCCAAGTGCTGGGATTAAAGGTGTAGGTCACCATGCCTTGAAAACTTCAACTTTTTTTTTTTTTTTTCTTTTTGAGACAGGGTCTCCCTGTAGTCCCAGCTGTCCTAGAACTCACTATGTAGACCAGGCTTGCCTTAAACTCACAGCAATCAACCCAAGTGCTGGGATTAAAGGTGCGCCCCACCATACCTGGCTCCTGGCAACCAACATTCTTTCTGTCTTTAGGATTGTTGACTAATTCAATTTATGTCCTAAGTATAGAATCATAAGCCAGTCCTTCTGTTCTTGGCTTATTTTACTTAAAGTAGTGTGACAGGTTACCTTATACATCAGGATTTTCTTTCATTTAATAAACTATTATGGGGTACATCTGGTTTTTAGGGTCTCACTATGCAGACCTGGCTAGATTCAAACTTACTACGTAGACCAGGCTGGCCTTGAACTCACAGAGATCCCCCTGCCTCTGCGTTCCAAGTGCTAGGATTAAAGGCGTGCGCCACCATGCCTGGCCCAACTGTTATTTTTAATTGGCACAGTAATTATACATATTTATGTAACCTTTTTTTTTTTGGTCTTTTTGAGACATGGTCTCCCTTTAATCCCAGCTGGCCTGGAGCTTGCTGTGTAGACCAGGCTGGCCCTGAAACATACTATTTTTATTTTGTGTGTTTAAGTGCACCCATGTCATTCATTGCCCAAGTAGGTCAGAAGAGGGCGTCAGATCCCCTGGAACAGGAGTGACAGGTGGTTGTTAGCTACCGTGTGGGTGCTGAGAATTGAACCCATGTCCTCTGCTAGAGAAGTGAGTGCTCTTAACTGCTGAGCCATCTCTCCAGCTCTGTAACTTAAGTTTTTTTGAGACAAAGTCTCATATAGCCTAAACTGGCTTCAAACCTGGTTGTCCTGTTTCTACCTCCCAAATACTGGGGTTACAAGTATAGAACACCATGCCTAGCTTTAAGAAGAATTAACATATTTATTTTGATACTAATGTAAATAGTTTGGTTTGGGGTGTGGTGGTGTTTTTGTTGAGACAGGGTCTCCCAGTAGCTTCGGTTAACTTGGAACTCAGTATGTAGACCAGACTGGTTTTTAACCTCCGAGATCCACCTGCCTCTGTCTCCCAAGTATTAGGTAAGTGCTGAGACTAAAGCTGTGTTTCATCACATACAACTGGACTTTTTTTTTTCTTTTTTAAGGGCAAAGGGTTTATTTATTTATTTATTTATTTATTTATTTATTTATTTTAAGGAGTTTATTTTTGAGCCGGGCATGGTGGTGCACACCTTTAATCCTAGCACTTGGGAGGCAGAGGCAGGTGGATCTTTGTGAGTTCAAGGCCAGCCTGGTCTACAGAGTGAGTTCCAGGAAAGCTGGGGCTACAAGGAGACCCTGTCTCAAAAGGACCAAAAAAAAAAAAGAGTTTATTTTTGCTTATACTGCCAGGGAGATACAGGCCATCATGGTAGGACATATGTCAATAGGTAGAAAGTTGTGGAGAGCCAGAACCTACTGTCACACCACATCCACACTGAGGAAGGAGTTTGTTGGGTTTTTTTGTTGTTTTGTTTTGGTTTTTGTCTTT
The DNA here is from genome assembly GCA_009823505.1 of Rhizomys pruinosus. Classification (NCBI taxonomy): domain Eukaryota; kingdom Metazoa; phylum Chordata; class Mammalia; order Rodentia; family Spalacidae; genus Rhizomys; species Rhizomys pruinosus. The sequence goes on from VZQC01009337.1 coordinate 556,011, forward strand.
TTGAGACAGGGTATCTCTTTAGTCCCAGCTGGCCTGGAACTCACTCTGTAGACCAGGCTGGCCTTGAACTCAAGAAATCTGCCTGCCTCTGCCTCCCGAATGCTAGGATTAAAGGCGTGTGCCACCATGCCCGGTTTAAAGACAGTTATTAGCCGCCATGTAGGTGCCTGGCAATCGAACCCTGGTCCTCTGCAAGAATAGTTGGTGCCCTTAACCGCTAAGCCATCTCTCCAGCCCTGTTGTTGTTTTAATTAAAAAATTGTGGGGGGCTGGAGAGATGGATCAGCGGTTAAGAGCACTAACTGCTCTTGCAGAGGATCCAGGCTCAATTCCCAGCACCCACATGGCGGCTAAGAACCGTCTTTAACTCCAGTTCCAGGGGAACCGACGCCCTCTTTTGACCTCCATGGCATTGCAGGACACGGGTACACCAACCTACATGCAGACAGTACATTCATACACATAAGAAGTAAATAAACTAAAAAAAAATTCTGTTAGACATGGTGGTGTACACCTTTAGTTCCAGCACTCAGGAGACAAAGCCGGTGAGTTCAAGGCCAGCCTGGTCTACATAGTGAGTTTCAGCACAGCTGAGACTACACAGTGAGACCCTGTCTCAAAACAAAAATTTGAGGTTGGAGAGATGGCCTAGCGGTTAAGAGCGCCGACTGCTCTTGCAGAGGACCCGGGTTCGATCCCCAACACCCACATGGTGGCTAAGAACCGTCTGTAACTCCAATTCTAGGAGAGCTCCAGTTCCAGGAGAATCTGACACCCTCTTCTGAACTCCAGGGCATTGCATGACACGGGTGCACAGACCTACATGCAGATAGTACATTCATACATAAAAATAAATAATAAATAAAATTTTTTAAAATGAAAATTTATATTTATTGTGTGTGTGTGTGTGTATACACAAATATGCCACCACATGCATATAGAGATCAGAGGACAACCTAAAGCAGTTAGTTCTCTTCCCCAGATACCAAGAATTGAGTCTCAAGTTGTCTCACTTGATGGTGAGTACCTTTACTCACCCTCACCAGGACAGGAAGCAGTTGCTTGGTGTGTGAGGGGTCATTGTGGTGGTTGTTTTTGTTTTGGTCTTTTTGAGACAGGGTCTCCCTATAGCCCCCACTGTCCTGGAACTCACTGTGTAGGCCAGGCTGGCCTTGAACTCACAGAGATCCATAAACCTCTGCCTCCTGAGTTCTAGGATTAAAGGCGTGTGCCACCATGCTTGGCTTGCTTTTGTTTTTTGAGGTAGGGTCTCATGTAGCCTGGGTCCATCTCAAACTCAGGATCCTCTCACCTTGGCCTCTAGAAGCTCAGGATACCGGCAAGGTGTGTACCACCAAGTCCAGCATTAGAAATACATTTTTTTAATTTATGGGGCTGGAGAAATTGCTGAGCGATTAAGAACACTCCATCCTCTTCTCTAGCACTCAACTTTGGATCCCAGAACCCACCACCTCCTATAACTCCAGGTGGAGTAGGTGAGTGGGTGGGTAGGTGGGAAGGAGAATATCCATTATCCTCTTCCAGAGTACCATATACATGTTGTATACTCAGATATACATAAACAAAATCTTTTCGGAATGCTATTTTAATTTACTTATGTGTGTTGGTATTCATGTTGCAACATGTGTAGGTCAACTTGTGTAGGTCAGAAGACAACTGAGAGGGTTCTCTCCCCCCTACCATGTGAGTCCCAAGGTCTTCAGGCTTGGCAGCAGGCACTTTTACCTATCTAGAAATATAATTTCTTGTATCCATGTTGTACATGTTTTAATGTTACCTAGCCCTTTGAACCATGCTTGCAAAAAGTAACAAAATTCATAATTATATTAGCCAGGTGTGGTAGTGCATGCACACCTTTAATCCCAGAACTTGAGAGTCAGAGGCAAATGGATCTCTATGAGAACAAGGCCAGCCTGGCCTGCGTAGTGAGTTCCAGGACAGCTGGTGCTATAGGGAAACTCTGTCTCAAAAACTCATAAACTTATCTTCCTTCATGGATGGCATGTTTTCTTCTCTGGACAAACATTCACCTAGCTCCTATCCTAAAAATATATAAATTCTCATTATGTAACCTTATGAAATTGGTAGTATTGACCAAATTTAAAGATAGTGTGAAACAGGGCATGCCTTATAATCCCAGTACTTGGGAAGTAAAGGCAGGAGAATCAGGAGTTGAAATGAGTTTGAGGGCAGCCTTGTTTATATGAGGCCCTACCTCAAGGAACAAAATGAAGATGCCACATGTGACAATCTGAGTTCAAGTTCCAGGACCCACATGGTAGGAGAGAACTAACTCCTGTGGGGTCTCCTGATTTTCACATGTACATGTGTTTTCTCTCTAAATAAAATAAATAAATGTAAAAATTAACAGCTAAGAATATTATAGAGCAGATCTCTGTCTTGAGTTCCAGGACAGCTAAGGCTACAGAGAGACCCTGTCTCAAAAAGAACAGAAAAAGAAATAGAATTGTAGAGAAAGCACAATATTAAAAGAGAAAGTCATTTTTTTATTTTGTTTGAGACAGGATCTCCCAAGTTAGGATAGCCCCAGCTGTCCTGGAACTCACTATATAGACCAGGCTGGCCTTGAACTCACAGAGATTTCCCCCAGCCTCTGCCGCCCAAGTGCTGGGATTAAGGCGTGTGCCACCACACTTAGTAAGAGGTCACTTTATTATATTTTATTTATTTATTTATTTTTATTTTATTTATTTTTTTTGGTCTTTTCGAGACAGGGTCTCCCTGTAGCCCCAGCTGGCCTGAAACTCACTATGTAGACCAGGCTGGCCTGCCTCTGCCTCCCGTGTGCTAGGATTAAAGGCACACACCACCACTACGCCCAGCTACTTCTAATTCTTAACATGATAGACTTAAGGCCTTATATAGCTTGGAAAGCCTAAATTATTGTTTGTCTATTAATAGTCAGTTTGCTGACCACTGACCTAGAGTGAGTAGTTGGGGAAGCATGAAAAGACTAACATTGTACTGAGGGGCTACTGAACATCACTCAAACTCAGAGGGATCTTCTGCCTCCTGAGTGCTGAGATTAAAGGAATGTGCTATGTTTTTCTCTTAACTCTACCATGACAGGTAGGTATTGTTATTCTCATTTTACCAGAGAAGAAATTTGACCGAGTCTTGGAAAGGTTAAAAGCATTTCCTCAAAGGCTGTGATTTCAACTCAGTTTTGCCTAACATTAAAGTCCATTGCCATACTGCACTGCTTATGTTTCTTTGTATATTTTCTTTTTTCAAACTAACAATTCTTTCAGTTTTAACCGTCTGGACCTTCCACCCTACAAGAGCTATGAGCAACTGAAGGAAAAACTGTTGTTTGCCATTGAAGAAACAGAAGGATTTGGACAAGAGTAATTTCTGAGACTGAATACTACCAGAGGACAAGAACTTATTGCAGTGTTTGTTCTTGTCCTTTTCTGCCTGTTGCACATCTTATTGTAAACTTGGACTATGACTATTTAGAGAGCTATCTGAGTGGAAGTAAACTAATGTCATCATTGAGATTTCTTTCGCAGTGATTCTGGATTTCTACACAGCGTGTCCAGAAATCAGATCTACAAACTTACTTAACATGAGATTTTAACACAACAATGAAATCTCCCTTGTCTTATTCTGATAGATTGCTCCCTTAACACCAATTTTCTGTGTGTGTCAAAAGTCTCACTTTGGAGTAGGTTTTAAGAGATTCTGCAAATACTCAGGAAGTCTCTTGGTAACTGCAATATATGAGATCTTCCTATTAAGCCTCTTATAAGAGGTATTTTAAAAAGTGCAGGCTTAGCCCAGCTTCTGGGCACGTGAGCAAACTGCTGGCTTGTGCTGTCCCTCTTTTCAGCCTGGCCTGACTGTTTTTCATTCCTGGAGCATGAATCAATGCATCATTTTGGTGTTATTCCTGGGAGTGATGCAAGGCTCTTGCATCTTTCTACAAAGTAGTTTTGTCTATTTGAATTCAGGGAAAATGATTCCAGCTGGCAAATGACTTCATACCTCTCTTCATTTGGAAGTTTATTTTAATTGCCTTGCAAATACTAAACTTTACAAACAATATCAACACTGTGGTTCCTTCACTGTTTTTAAAAGTTAACCTAGAATTAAAATTAACTGAATTCAACTAAAGTCATTCTTGATTTTTTTAAATGCTCCTACACATAAATAGAAGCTTTATGATTTTATCATACTCCAAAAATATTCACTTGCATTTCCTTATTGCTTAAGACTATAAGTCCCAATTATTTTCTAATCCAGCTAGAGGTCAGTGGTACAATCTCTGAAATCACATTTTCATTTGGAAGAGAGAACAAAAAGATGACATCCACTAGCCATACACATGCACTCTCTTCACCCTGATCACTTCTCTGATACATACTGGGGTAGTCCTCACTGTTTCTTATATCGTCCTGAATTGGTTTGATATTTCTCATCTGCAGTATTCTTGCCCCTAAAAATTTTAGCTTTTCCTTTTTTCCCCACAATTCATTTATTTTAGACTGCTCCTTTAGTAACTGATGAATGCACTTTGACCTTCTCTGTAGTTAATTATTCTGACTTGGCCTAGCTTAGATTATCAGGATGGCTGCTGCCATGAATTTGACTTCATGGGCAGTGAGATGAAGCCTCAGCCAGTTGAGTCCCTGTTACAGCCAAACCCGGAAACAGCCTTATAACTCACATGATAGGGACTTTGGCATGTTTCCATAGCATAGCATGAACAAGTAGCATGAAGCCAAGAATATGCAGAGATCCATAGGAAAGAAAATGTTTTCATATCCCTAGCTGCTCTTCTTATTTACATCCTGGAGCAACAGAAATGTTTTTAACTTGTGCAGCCGTACTCTTTAACACTGCCATCATAAGCAGAGGCTTATGTGAGTGAAAGGGTTGCCTCATCTAGAAACTGTCAGTGTCAAGGGAGATGTTAGGTTCTCCCAAATCCTGTTTTTTATCCCATATACCACAGAAAATATATGTCATCTCTAGAAGCCCTAGTTGTTTCCAAAGTAGGGACTCTCTGCCTTTTTGTTGGTAGGGTTAAAAAATATATATATATGCTATGCTTTGTCTTACAGAGCGAATGTCTGCCAACTATTCACTATATAAGTCTGAACTTTGGTAATATATGGCTGTAAAGATTACGCCTTCTCTAAAGACTTCCTGTTGAGTTGAATTCTTGTACTAAAATGTAGTTATCTACCATATTTACTAAAGATTTATGAGATTAAATTAAGAAATAATGTAAGAAAATAAGCTTTGTTGATTCTGCATAATGCTTCATGATTCATTTAGGGAACCTAGAAATATTATGTGAAAATGTATAAAGATCACCCAAAAGGCTTTCTGCCCTATATTTTTAAAATACAGAAGTTATATTTGAAGTAGCCCTGGCCCTAGTTCTATAGGGCTTGGCTATTTAATATTTTTATGGAAGAAATGTTTAGTTCTGGAAAAGGTAAATGCCTGTATATATTTTTGCAACCCTGGGGTCTCTATTCCATTTCTTCCTTTAATTTAACTGATCACATGTATATGTCTTCCCTGCTGTGTTAGGAAAATGGGGGCTGGATATCCCAAGAATTAGAGGTTATATAAAAATACTGAAAATAAACAGCAGACAAATATTTACCAAATGCTCTCAAATTTTGGTCCAAAATGAATATTTGGAAATAGATTTATTGTGTTTAATTAGAGCTTTTTCTTAAATCAGAACTAAATTGCTTTTAAAGTCCTTTTTCTTTGTAAGCATTGTAAATGCTAATAAATACTGTTAATTTTTTTTCCTCACTGCATGCTATATTGAAATAAAAACAGTAAAATGAGCATTTGCCTTATTCTTCTGCTATTTTGGTGGGTTGGGTAATGCAGCATTCTATAGCAAGGGTCAAGATGGAAGATTTCATTTATATGGAGTGATTTTTTTTTTTTTTTTTTTTTTTTTTTTTTTTGGTGTTTTCGAGACAGGGTCTCCCTGTAGCCCCAGCTGACCTGGAACTCACTCTGTAGACCAGGCTGGCCTTGAACTCACAAAGATCCGTCTGCCTCTGCCTCCCGAGTGCTAGGATTAAAGGCGTGCGCCACCACGCCCGGCTTATATGGAGTGATTTTAAACTGATCTAGTAATTCATAGTAATGAATTCCTGCTTTGTCATTTATGTATGCTCTTAGCATCCAGAAGAAGCTAACTTCTTAAGACTTACAATAACTCTATTTTTAAAACACTTAACTGATTTTTCATCAGGGGATTGACATATCAATGTCAGTTCATCAAAAATATTAACAAGCATGACTCATCTGCCCACAAAGCTTTCCTCCTAAATTAACTATTTCAATCAAGCCCTCTCTGCCACTTTTTACTTGTCTAGTTAATTAAAGTCTTATCAGGGGTGACTAATGTAATTAAGACTTTGTCTCTTTTTATGCCCTTTTTGGGGGGGTTTCATTCCACTCTTCTAAATTCCTTTACAGTTAACTATTTCTGTGTAATACTGTTGGTATCTCCAGCCCCCGTCCCTTTTTTTAAAGAATATATAAAATTGTATACGCTTTTATTAAGTAAAACCAGGGAATGGCAGCACTGAATTGCCTCTTGATGTACTGAACTACCTTGTTGTCTTAAATTGTAATTCAAATACTCGGGTAATTGCAAATATTACAGGGAGTCAACTTTATAAAGTTCCTTCAGGAGGTTGCCTCACTTGCATTTCCTTAAAAGATGTAAGACTGTGCTTATAATTAAACTTCTTTGGGGCTCTTTGTTTTTCATACTTTACTTTTTGTTAGGAAAAGTTGATCCTCGCCTTTGGAAAAGCCTTTTATGTGACTTTTATAATGGCAAGTTACAACCTATCTGTACTGTGAGGTGTGTAGGAAACAACAGATGGGGGCTGGAGAGATGGCCTAGAGGTTAAAAGCTCCGACTGCTCTTGCAGAGGACATGGGTTCCATCCCCACCACCCACATGGCAGCTGAGAACTGTCTTTAACTCCAGTTCCACAGGAATCCAACACCCTCTTCTGACCTCTGCACCATTGCACGACATGGGTGCACAAACCTGACAGTACATTCATACACACAAAAAATAAATAAAAAATTAAAAAAAAAAAAAAACAGATGGGGCTGGAGAGATGGCTCAGTGGTTAAGAGCACTGACTGCTTTGCAGAGGACCATTCCCAGCACCCACATGGCCCACATGGTGGCTGTTCTAGTTTGTCTTCCACTGCTGTGACAAAACACTCTGACCGACACCAACTTGGGGAGGAAAGGCTTTATTCAGCTTACATCTCCTGGGTCACAGTTCATCACTTAGGGAGCCCAGGGCAGGAACCTGGAGGCAGGAGCTGAAGCACAGGCCATGGAGGAATGCTGTTCACTGGCTTGCTCTCTTGGCTCATGCCCAGCCTGACCTCTTATACAGTACACAACAACCTGCCCAGGGTGGCACCACCCATAGTGGGCTGGGCCCTCCCCCATTGCTCAACAAGACAATACTCCACAGATGTGGCCACAGGCCAGTCCAATGGAGCCAATTCCCCAACTGAGGCTCTCTCAACCCAGGTGTGTCAAGTTGACACTAAAGCTATCCAGCACAGCGACTAAGAACCATCTTTAAGCCGGGCTTGGTGACGCACACCTTTAATCCTACCACTCGGCAGGCAGAGGCAGGTGGATCTCTGTGAGTTCAAGGCCAGCCTGGTCTACTGAGTGAGTTCCAGGACAGCTAGGGCTACAGGGAGACCCTGTCTCAAAAAAAAAGCAAAACAAAACAACAGATGACTCGGGCCACTGGCTATGGCTAGCATGAGGCCTCCGTGGGACCTCCGTGGGAATTGCCTTCCTGACACAACATCTCAGGCCAGAACATGGCTCAGTAAACTACTTGCTGCACAAACACAATGACCTGAGTTTAGATCCCCAACACCCTTGTAAAAGGCAGGTACAACAGTGCACCAACACTAGCAGGACACTCTGGCCGGACAGCCTCACTGACTAGATAAACTCCAGGTTCAGTGAGACCCTTTCTCAAACTAATAATAGTATGTGAGTCACCCTCTAATGGATAGTGTTGAACCCAAGGCCACAGAAGAGGTGCTATTTAAATGAAGTGGGTCATAGAGCAAAGCAACAAGACAAAGTGTTTTAGAGAGTAGGTCATATCTATGAAACTAATAGAATAAATTAATTTCTTAAAAGGTGGTCCACAGCCAGGCATGGTGGTGCACACCTTTAAATCCAGCACCTGGGAGGCAGAGGCTGGCAGATTTTTCTGAGTTCAAGGCCAGCCAGGTCTATAGAGAGTTCCAGGCCAGCTGGGGCTACAGGGAAACCCTGTCTCAAAAAGACCAAGAAAAAAAACCCAAAAAGGTTGCACACATCCTTAATACATCAGGAGACAGAGGCAAACTGAATTGGAGGCCAACCAGAGCTACATAGTGAAACCCTGTCCCCCCAAAAGCAAAAGGTAGAGAATGATTAAGGAAGACATCCATGTCAACTTTAAGTAACCATGGCCCAGGTCTATAGAGATGCTCAGCAGTTGAAAGCACTTACTGAGTATGGGGTACATGCTTATATTTTTAAATTTTATTTATTTTTTAATGTGTATGAGTGTACTGTCTGCACGCAGGTCTGTGCACATGTCGTGCAATGCCGCGGAGGTCAGAAGAGGGTCTCGGATTCCCCTGGAATTGAAGTCAAAGACGGTTCTCAGCCACCATGTGGGTGCTGGGAATCAAACCCGGGTCCTCTGCAAGAGCAGTCTGCGCTCTTAACTGCTAGGCCATCACTCCAGCCCCGGTACATGCTTTTAATACCAGCATTCAAGAAGCATGCATGCAGATCTCTCATGATCTTGTGAGGTTGAGGCCACCCTGGTCTACACATTTAAGTTCCAAGCCAGCTACACCTACAGTAGGTGCCTCACAGTTCCAAGGGACCTAACACACTATCACACCCTCTGGCCCTCCATGGGCACCTCTTAAACACTCACATATATAAATGAATCTTTTTTTTTTTAAGCGATCTAGGATAGGACCCAAACTTGAGTGTTGAGAACCACCAGCTAACAAGACACATTTCCACCAATTTGCCCAATCACCAATTTAAGTAGAAATTATTAGAAAACCAAGGATGGGGACTGGAGAGATGGCTCAATGGTTAAGAACACCGGCTGTTAGCCGGGCGTGGTGGCGCACGCCTTTAATCCTAGCACTTGGGAGGCAGAGGCAGGCGGATCTTTGTGAGTTTAAGGCTAGCCTGGTCTACAGAGCGAGTTCCAGGACAGCTGGGGCTGCAGGGAGACCCTGTCTCGAAAAAGACCCAAAAGAAAGAGGACCACTGTTTGGGTCCCAGCACCCACATGGTGGCTAACAACCATCTGTAACTCCAGTTCCAGGGATCTGATCCCCTCTTCTAACCTCTGAGGGTATTGCACAACATGGGCGCACTTACATACAGGCAATACACTTCTAAAGATAAAATATTAAAAAAAAAAATGTGAGGGCTGGCAAGATGGCGCAGTGAGTAAAAGCACTTGTCACTGAGCCTGAAAACCCAAGTTCTATCCCTGGAACCCACATGGTGAAGGAAAGAACCAAAATTGTCCTCAAACCTCCGCATGCAGAATGAATGCATGCCTACACATCACACACACACATTCTTTTATAAAAGAAAACCAAGGGCTGGAGAGATGGCCTAGCGGTTAAGAGCTCCAACTGCTCCTGCAGAGGACCCGGGTTCAATCCCCAGCACCCACATGGCGGCTGAGAACCGTCTGTAACTCCAATTCCAGGAGAACTCCAGTTCCAGGGGAATCCGAGACCCTCTTCTGACCTCCGTGGCATTGCACGACACGGGTGCACAAACTTACATGCAGACAGTACACTTATACACATACAAAAGATATTAAAAAAAAAACGCCATCAAAAAAAAAAATAAACCAAAACTGGCAGGATTAGGGCTGGAGAGATGGCTCAACACTTAAAGGAGGCATTGGCTTATTTTTTTTTTTTTTTTTTTTTTTTTTTTTTGTCTTTTCAAGAACAGGATTCTCCCTGTATGCCCCCAGCTGTCCTGGAACTCTGTAGACCAGGCTGGCCTTGAACTCACAAGTATCCGGCCTGCCTCTGCCTCCTGAGTGCTAGGATTAAAGGTGTGCGCCACCACACCCGGCTAGCATTGGCTGTTCTTACAGAGGACTAACCTCAAATCCCAGCACCCATACCATGGCTAACAACCTTCCATAACTCCAGTTGCAGGGGATCCAGTTCCCTCCTTTATCCTCCATAGGCACTATACAACTTGGGCACATTCACACACATTCAGGAATAACACTCATACACATAAAGTAAGCTTTTTTGTCTGACATCTTAGTAAGACTTCAGTGGTTGCCACTCTGGGAGTGTTGCCATGCTGACCAAGAATGAAAAGGATTCTGGAAAGCTGGCTAAGAAAGACAGAAACCCCGGAAACAAGTCTGAGAGCAGGGCCAAAAAGAAGTGATCCAAGGGCAGAGGTCAGGACAAGCTCAACAACCCAGCCCTGTTTGCCAAAGCTACATGAGAAACTCTGTAAGGATGTTCCCAACTATAAACTTACTACCCCAGCTATGGTCTCTTTAGAGACTGAAGATCTCAGTTCCCAGGCCAGGGCAGCCCTTCAGGAGCTCCTTAGAAAAGGACTTACAAACTGGTTTCAAAGCACAGAGCCCAAGTAATTTAAGCCAGAAACAAAGGCTGGAGATGCCCCAGCTGCTGGCGAGTATGTTTGAACAGGTCTAACCAACTGTACATTTGGAAAAATAAAGCTTTATTAAATCAAAAAATTTAAATTTTTCAAGCAAGGCTGGTTGTACTACCCTTTAAAACAGGACCATAGCCGGGCGTGGTGGCGCACGCCTTTAATCCTAGCACTTGGGAGGCAGAGGCAGGCAGATCTTGAGTTCAAGGCCAGCCTGGTCTACACAGCGAGTTCCAGGACAGCTGGGGCTACAGGGAGACCCTGTCTCGAAAAGACCAAAAATAAAACAGGACCAGAAGAGGGAAGCTACAGGAAGTAGCTTTTTACATTTTATGATTTTTTTTTTATGTGTATAAGTGTATTGCCTGAATGTATGTAAGTGCACCCAGGTAATTCAATGCCCACAGAGGATCCCCTGTGTTCTACTTTGCCTTCAATTGTGGTGACAAAACACTCTGACCAATACCAACTTGGGGAAGAAGGGATTTATTCATCTGACATCTCCTGGGTCACAGTTCATCACTGAGGGAGCCCAAGGCAGGAACTCAGGGCAGAACCTGGCAGCAGGAGCTGAAGCACAGGCCATGGAGGAGTGCTGCTTACCAGCTTGCTCCTCTGGGCCATGTTCAACCTGATTTCTTATATGATACACAGCAACCTGCCCAGACATGGTACCACCTACGGGGGGCTGGGCCCTCCCGCATAACTCAGCAATTAAGAAAATACCCCCACAGACATGGCCACAGGCCAGTCCAATGGAGGCAATTCCCCAGTTGAGGCTCCCTCAACCCAGGTGTGTCAAGTTGACACTAAGGCTATCCAGCACACCCTGGAACTGGAGTTAAATGTGGGTGTTGGGAACCAAATCCGGGTCCTCTGCTAGAACAGCCAGTGCTAACTTCTGAGCCATGTCTGTAGCTCAGAAAGTGGATTTTTAAATATGCTGGCCCAACAGCAACTGGAATCTAGCCTGTTTGATCTGCCCTATGAAAAGCTCCAATTTTGGGGGGCTGGAGAGATAGCCTAGTGGTTAAGAGCGCTGACTGCTTATGCAGAGGACCAGGGTTCGATCCCCAGCACCCACATGGTGGCTGAGAGCTATCTTTAACTCCAGTTCCAGGGGAATCCGACGCCCTCTTCTGACCTCCGCAGCATTGACACAGGTACACAAACCTATATGCAGACAGTACATTCATACACATAAAAAATAAAATTAAAAAAAACTCAACTTGGATCTTTTGGGGCTGGAGAGGTGGCCTAGCGATTAAGAGCGCCAACTGCTCTTACGAAGAACCCGGGTTCGATCCCCACACCCACATGGCGGCTGAGAACCATCTGAAACTCCAATTCCAGGAGAACTCCAGTTCCAAGGGAATCCGACACCCTCTTCTGACCTCCGCGGCATTGCACAACACGGGTGCACAAACTTGCATGCAGACAGTACATTCAGACACATACAGAAATAAATAAATTAAAAAAAAAAAAAGCTCCAATTTTGTCAGGCCTGTAACTCCAGCAGAGACCAAGGAGGGTTGAGCGTTTTGAGGCCACCTTGAACTATACAAGGCCCTGGGTAAAGGGGAGGGAGGGAGGGAGGGAAAGGAAGAAAGACAGGAGGAGGGAGGGAGGGACAGAGAAAAGGAAGGAAGGAAGGAAGGAAGGAAGGAAGGAAGGAAGGAAGGAAGGAAGGAAGGAAGGAAGGAAGATAGGTGTAACAGCATAAATTCAGGACAGTGCTGTAAGCTAGAAATCCAGAAGGCCTAGAATTTCATTGGTTGAAAGTTAATGACTTCTCTTAGACTAGCCTGTGTACGTGAAGAGAAAGGGTAAGGGTCCCGTGTACTTCCTCTGGAGGGAGATGGCTAACAGCCTGTTCTCTCTTCACCAGGAAACTACTAAAGTTCCATTGGAATCAAAGATGAATTTATAAGAGCATAATGGAGGGCCTGGAGAGATGGCTCAGCAAATAAGAGCACTGGCTGTTCTTGCAGAAGACCCAAGTTCAGATCCCAGCACCCACACAGCAGTTAACAACCACCAGTAACTCCAGTTCCAGGGGATACACCGCCCTCTTCTGTCTGCCGTGGGCACTGCATGACACGGGTGCACTTACATGCATGAAGGCATAAAATAAAAATAAAATTTTAGGCCAGGCGTGACTGCGCATGCCTTTAATCCCAGCACTTAGGAGGCAGAGGCAGGTGGATCTCTGAGTTCAAGGCCAGCCTGGTCTACATACTGAGTTCAAGCCAGCTGGGGCTACAGGGAGACCTTTGTGTCAAAAAGACATATAAATAAATAAATAATGGATGGAAAAGAAAAAAATCTGTGATGGTTGTAAAGGCTCGGATGCCATGTTTGTCACATATCTTCTGATGGTCATGATATTTGTTGTAAAATGAGAACATGCAAAAAATAATAAAATAAAGGTGTGCGCCACCACAAAAAAAAACAAAAAGTAAAATGAGAACATGCACTAACATCAGGAACAATAAAAGCCATGTTGAATGGGTCAGGTCATTTTGCTGAGAAAGAAGCCAAAGAGGTAAATTTCAGAGAGATTCTAAAAAGTATGCCTGTGGGCCAGGTGTGGTAGTTCACACCTTTGCAGATCTCTGAATTCAAGACTAACCTGGATTACCTACTAGTCCCAGGCCAAGTTAGAAACTTGTCTCAGAAAAGAAAACTCTAACTTTAGTGTGGCTAAAGACAACCAGGAGATCACGGCTCAGACCCATTAGAGCACCAGACTAGGACTCAGGTACGGCTTTGATGGTTATTGTTCTTATCTCTCTCTCTCTCTCTCTCTTTCTTGGTCTTTTTGAAGCAGGGTCTCCCTGTACCTCCATTTGGCCTAGAACTCACAATATAGACCAGGCTGGCCTTGAACTCACAGAGATCTGCCCGCCCCTGCCTCCCAAGTGCTGGGATCAAAGGTGTGCCACCACACCCATCCCTAGGACTCTTTTAAAAAATATTTTTATTTAATTTTAATTTTATTTATTTATTTATTTATTTTGGTCTTTTTGAGACAGGGTCTCCCTTTAGTCTCAGCTGGCCTGGAATTCGATTTGTAGACCAGGCTGGTCTTGAATTCACAGAGATCCGCCTGCCTCTGCTTCCCAAGTGGTAGGATTAAAGGTGTGCGCCACCACACCCGGCTGTTTTATGTGTATGATTGTTGTTAGGTTGGATGCCCCCAGACAGGACTTTAAGATGGTGTGGACTGTGAGGTCCCCATTCTTCTCTTCTGGTTAGGACCCCATGTTTGAAAAAGTATGAGAAGGGGGCTGGAGAGATGGCTCAGCAGTTAAGAACACTGACTGCTCTTGCAGAGGACCCGGGTTCGATTCCCAGCACCCACATGGTGGCTAAAAACTGTCTTTACAGTTCCAGGGTAATCTGACACACACAAAAAAAAGGTATGAGAAGGCGGCCCATGAAAGGCACCAGAGGAGCCTAACACCTGATTCCAAGGAGATCACCAGACCTGACTTTCACCTTCAGGGTTTTCACCTGGCCAAACTGGCCAGATTCTAACACTTCACCATCTTCCTTCTCTTGCCCTGTAAAAGACCCCTAGCCCCTAGCCCACTCCCTCAGCCTTTCCTTCTGTAGATCTGTGAATTTGAAGCCAGCCTGGTCTACATAATGAGTTCCAGGTCAAATGGGGCTACAGGGAGACAATGTCTCAAATAAAAAGACAGGGTCTCTAATAGCCTAGGCTAGCCTCCAGCTCCTCCTGCCTCTACCTTCCAAAGTGCTGGGATTACAGGTGTGTCCCACTACACTCAGCTGAAGTGTGTCACTCTGAATCTCCTGGCTTGTGAAGGAACGGGGTCCTGTCCAACAAAGAGAAACTTTAGGCAAAAGGGCTTTCTCTGAGCCCTTCAGAGAAGTTCATTGAAAATGTGCAGTGTGCAGTCTGCACATAAAAAAAATCCTTCTTTGTTTTTTTGGTCTGAGGCAGGGTCTCCCTTTAGTCCCAGTTGGCCTGGAGCTCACTATGTAGATAGACCAGGCTGGCCTTGAACTCCAGAGATCCGCCTGCCTCTGCCTCCAAGAGTGCTGGGATTAAAGGCGCAGAAATTTTAGACTTAGGGCTGGGTGTAGTGGCACACACCTTTAGTCCCAACAAAGGCAGGCAGGTAGATAGTTCTCTGCAAGTTCAAGGCCAGTCTGGTGAGTTCAGCCAGAGCTACAGAGACTTTGTCAACAAAACATAACCAGTACAATGAGCAAAACTAATAAAATTATCAGGACAGCACTAAACTACGTTCCTTATTCAGAAATTACATTTCCCACTAATGTTCTTCTTCTAATTTGTGAGTTCCTCATTCATTCCTTGTCTTTCATGACATTAAGATTTGGTTTGTTGAGGGTTGTTCTAGGTTTTTTGTTTGTTTTGTTTTGTTGAGGACAGGGTTGAGCTGTGTGGCCCAAATTGGACTAGAACTTGCAATCCTGCTTCAGCCTCCCAAATGCTGAGATTACAGGCAGTTACCACCATGCCTGGTTGACCTTGAGTTTTCTGTTTTAGTTGGCTTTTGGTCTTTTTGAGACAGGGTCTCCCTGTAGCTCTGGCTGTCCTGGAACTCGCTATGTAGACCAGGCTGGTCTTGAACTCACAAAAATCCACCTGCCTCTGCCTCCAAGTGCTATTAAAGGCATGCGCCACCACGCCCGGCACTTTGGGACATCAATACCGATTGTCTTTAAGTTGCTGGGCATTCGTCCTAACATTGCAAATCCCCTGCAAGCAGCACTAAATTCTAACCCTCTGAAGAGAAGGTACTTCCAATGGAACTCTGAAGGTGGATCACTGGCCTTGATTTCCGCGAACTCCGGGTGTACAAAGAAACGTCTATGGTGAGGCTGCTGGGTAATTCATGCAAGCGTTCCTGACACAAGGCAGTGTGTTTTAACACAAGTTATTCTCTGCTGGAAAGCCCAGATGGTTTTTCTGACCTGCAGGAGTAAACAGCGTTAAGGCGCAGAGGACAGAATGCGGCTCTGGGGAAAGGGTCCCTTGTAGAGATGGGTCAGGGGCGTAAAGCAGCCTCTTCCAAGTAACGCAGGAGAGTGGCTGCAATCTCAGGGCCGCCCTGACCACGGCGTCTAGGTGCTAACTCTGAAGATGCCCAGCAGTCTTTGTCTTCGGCGCCACGCCCGCTCCACGCCCCTGCTTCAATCAGGGCCAGAGTCTCGGCAGCCGCCGCCCTCGCCTTCAGACTTCCCCACCACCTCCGCCCAGGGTTTCCAGACTTTCCAGACCGACGGGATCTCTTCTACACATCTGGAGTCGGATTTTCCACAACAACTTCCCACTTCCAAACCCAGGGAGGCCACGCCCGCAGGAATCCAGCCAGAGCCGACTTCAGCACACTAGCCCGCCCCCATTTCTCTCCTGATTGGCTGTCCAAGCAGTCCATCTCGACGGAGACCTGCGCGCAGGCTTCGAGAGGCGGGGAACTGGGCTGAGCGTCGGCGACGCGGAGTTGCAGGATCATCGGAGATGGTGAGTGTTCGCCCTGGGCTGCGAGTAGCGGGCGCTGGCCACCCCTCCCCGGGCCTCCATCCTCCACCTGGGGCTCTCAGCACGGACGCGCGGGGCCGCCGGACCTGAGCGGACTGGAGGGCGGAACCCGGGTGGCGCGGGCCTCTAGACTCGGCCGAGGCGGAGCCACCGGATGCCCGGGCCCCGCCAACCGGAAGCAGCTCTGTGAGGCATAATCCTGAAGTCACCCCTCGGGCTCACTTTGCAGCCTGAGCTTTAGGGCCATGGGGCGCATCCAGCCGCGCTGCGGTCTTCCTGGAAAGCTAGAAGGTGGTAGGCGCTGCGGGGCGCGTTCTTTGTCTTCACAACCCCTGGTGGTAGGGAATGCCTTCGTC
Source organism: Rhizomys pruinosus (assembly GCA_009823505.1). Lineage (NCBI taxonomy): Eukaryota > Metazoa > Chordata > Mammalia > Rodentia > Spalacidae > Rhizomys > Rhizomys pruinosus. Next base: position 572,674 of record VZQC01009337.1, read on the forward strand.
TCCATCTTAGACGCTTGGAATCAGGCATCCCTGGAAGTGGTGGCGGTGGGCTCGAATCCCGCAAGTCTGCGGGCCGCCTCGCCTCTCGCTCTGCTCAGGATCCAGCGGGGTCCATCCACCCTGCAGGCTTCCAAAGCCTCTCCCGTGCTGGCTGCACCCAAACCGTACTGCACCTGTACAGAGTGGGGCTTTCGTGTTACTTCTGCCTGCCTGCACGAAAGTTAAAAGGCCTTTCGAATATTAACATGAATATGTTAAATTATTTTCAAGATATTCTTTTTAAAGATTTCTTTTTTCAATTTTTAAAATTTTTATTCTTGTATATCTGTAAATGTACTGTCTGCATGTAGCTTTGTGCACCCGTGTCGTGCAAGGTCAGATGAGAGCGTCGGATTCCCGCCCTTAACCGCTAGGCCATCTCTCCAGCCCCCGTCTTTTTTTTTTTTTTTT
>VZQC01009337.1:573833-576333 GCA_009823505.1 Rhizomys pruinosus
AGGGAGTGCAAGGACAGCTGGGGCTACAGGGAGCCCCTGCCTATAAAAAAAAAAAAAAAAAAAAAAAAAGAACAAAAACTTAGCCATATATAAAGTTTACAAGAAACTGAGAATGGGGGCTGTTAATATGACTCAGTGGTTAAGAGCACTAGCTGCTTTGGCAGAGGACCGGGGTTTGAATCCCAGCATCTACAAGGTGGCAGTTCCAGGGATCCAGCGCCCTCTTCTGTCCCTCTGCTGGCATTGCACCCACACTGGTGCACTTACATGCAAGCAGAGAATGAAAAACTGTCCTCACCTAGAGGCAACTACTTAGGCATGTTACGTTTTCTTCTTTAATTTTTACTTTGCATAATTTAGCTACTATTAGAGTATTCTTTATACCACAAAGAATATCTCCACATCATTAAAAAACAGTAATGCTTTGAATATTTAATAAAGTAGAACATGGTGGCAAATGCCTTTAATCAATCCCAGGAGGAAAAGGCAGACTGATCTCTGAGTTCCAGGCCAGCCTAGTCTACTTTGGGAGTTCTAGGCCAGCCAGGGCTACACAGTAAAACCCTGTCTCGGGGCTGGAGAGATGGCTCAGTGATTAAGAGCACCAACTGCTCTTGCAAAGGACCTGGGTTCAATTCCCAGCGCCCACATTGCGGCTAAGAACCGTTTTTAACTCCAGTTCCAGGGGAATCCGACGCCCTTTTCTGACTTCCCTGGCATTGCACAACCCGAGTGCACCAACCTACATGCAGACAGTACACTCATACACATAAAAAATAATAAAATAGAGCCGGGCGTGGTGGCGCACGCCTTTAATCCTAGCACTTGGGAGGCAGAGGCAGGCGGATCTTTGTGAGTTCAAGGCCAGCCTGGTCTACAGAGTCAGTTCCAGGACAGCTGGGGCTACAGGGAGACCCTGTCTCAAAAAGACAAAAAATAAATAAAATAATTTAAAACCCTGTCTCACATAAGTGAACAAAATAAGAAAGGGTTGAGAATGTAGCTCAGTGGGTAGACACACAGAAAGAGAAGCATGAATTTCCAGGTGGGGTGACCCAGTTTATCCTGCATCCTCCTCTAAGACAGCACCTGACAGTAGGAGCTCAGTGGAAACCTGGGATTTTAGATATACTAGCTGCACTAACTGTGCTGTGTGCACAGAGCTAATCTAGTCTTGTCCTTCTACCAAGGCTCCAGATCTTAAGAGTTGGCAGGCTGAGTTATAGGGTGAACTTTCTGCCCTTCCCTCTGACATTTGAGAATATTCTTACTGTCACTGGGTAGTGGGTGGTGGTGACTGGACTGTCAGCCTTGTGCCTTCCAGAAAAACAAATTCATTGTGCTATCTGCACCCTTCGTTTAGGAGCCCCCAACTGTTTTGCTCCAGGGAGTAGGGAACCATTCATTCATTCTTAGTGAATGGAGGCCCTTTTTCCAAAGACCCTGCACCCTTGAGGATGTTCCCACTTGATTATGGATGTCTGGAAAGAGGCATCCTGAGAATAAGCACACTTCAAGGCCAGGTTCCAGCCATAAGGGAGAGTTGGCCCTAGGTCAGTTAGGTGTCTGTATGGAGTCCCCACTTTTTGAACCAGTGTGTAGACTAATTAGAGACAGTGCCTAGGACATGCCCTGAGAGGCACAGCCAAGCACTTGGGAAGCAAGCAAGACTCCATTGATCGCCGGGCTTGGTGACGCACACCTTTAATCCTAGCACTCAGCAGGCAGAGGCAGGTGGATCTTTGTGAGTTCAAGGCCAGCCTGGTCTACAGAGTGAGTTCCAGGACAGCTGGGACTACAGGGAGACCCAAAAGACCAAAAATAAAAAAAAATAAAAAAAAAAGACTCCATTGATCACTACAGGCTTGTAGAAGAGGTGTTACCTCAGCTGATCTAGGAGACCATTGGATTTTAGCAGAGACGAAAGCTTTGTAATGTAAAAGACCAAAGATAAGGTCAGTGGAAGTGACAGCCTTGAAGGTCATGTATGACAAGAGTTAGACCACAAACATCTCATTGTCCTCTGTTTACAAGTGTCATGTGCTACAGTGTCCTACGGTTGGTTGTTTCTAAATAATCAGGATTAATGAGCTCCTTCCCAAGACACATTTCCTGTGGCTGTATGCCATGTGTCACCCTGGCTAAGGTGTCAGCTTGTTAAGTCACTGAGTTTATCCTCATAGGTTATTTTGCTCCCTTTTAAATGTGTTCATTTGTGATGCTTGGGGCACAGATAACAAAGTCTCCTTCCTGTTAGAAACTAGTGTTGGGGTATTTTAAAGTCATTAGAGTCCTATAGCAGATGTGTGAGTCATGGGTGTGTCTGTACACCAGGGAATGGTGTTTATATTCTACTCTCTAATAGCTGGTGGGTGGGGAGATAACAATGTGTGGTCGGCTGAGGGCCAGGAGCAGCCCTTCCTCATGCTGGAGGTGCAAGTGGTAGCCAAGGACCTCTCCACACAGGCCCAGGGAGTTTGGGGCAGTGCCAGATGCCTGG
>VZQC01009337.1:581333-592864 GCA_009823505.1 Rhizomys pruinosus
ACCCTGTCTCAACAAGACTAAAAAAAACCAAAACAAACCAGACTTCAGAGCCAATCAGAAAATGATTAGTTGCCCCCGTAACCAGTGGTGTGAGTCACATCTTGCTTGGCAGGCATTTAGAGTTCTTGTTTTACAACCTGCAGCTTTGGGCTAGGGATATAAGTTAAAACTGTCCTGCTAACATGTACAAAATAGCATAAACCACTCTATGGGATAGGAAGAGTCAGGCACATTGCTGCTGACACCAAAAGTTTGGTTGTGGAAGGTCAGTAAAGGCAAGGACCTTGTTTGAGTCGCCGTGGAACATTTACTATCCATCCAGCACAGCCCCGGTGTTTGTTAAATGAACAAACCTTGGTCATTGGTGCCATTAGCTCCTTTGATGAGAAAATGCAGTCTGACCACAGACCTTCGTGGGCAGATGGGAGTAGCTCCTACCCTCAGGAGGCTTACAGTGTGGTGGGAGACAGATGAATTGACCAGTGCTGAGACCATAGAGTAGGAGCACTAACCAGCACTGGAAGTGACTTCAGACTTCAGAGACTAGAGGGATTGATGAATGAGCAGGAGATGGAAGGAAAGCTCTTCAGAGAGATTGGGAAGAAGGTGGCCTCATGGTACATAAAAAGTAAAGGTCTGGGTGTGCACAGACACATATGACTATAAACCCAACAGTTGGAAGGTGCCGGCAAAAGGCCAGGCTCACAACAGCAGATTCGTACCTGCCCTGACATTGTCTAAAAAAAAAAAAGAAAGAAAAGAAAACAAGGGTTCAGGTCAAAGGGTCTGAACTCTCATATTAATTTGCAAAGCCTTGAGTCTCTTGGGCTTCTTATCATCAGTACCCAAAGGTGAGCTTGTGCCAGGCCCAGAACCGTCATGTTGTAGGAATAGTCAGCCAAGAACCCATCTGGACCCTGACTCTCAGTGGTGGGCTCTATGTTAGCATTGCCCGAACAGGTTTCAGGAGCAATCACAGCCCCTTGGGTTAACAGGATGAAGCTGATGACAAACAGCATTTTTAAAAATAATACACTTAGGGGGCTGGAGAGATGGCCCAGCAGTTAAGAGCACTGACTGCTCTTGCAGAGGACCTGGGTTCGAATCCCAATACCCACCTGGCAGCTAAGAACCATCTTAGGCGGGGTGTGGTTGCGCACACCTTTAATCCCAGAACTTGGGAGGCAGAGGCAGGTGAATCTCTGTGAGTTCAAGGCCAGCCTAGTCTACATAGTGGAGCTCCAGGCCAGCTGGGACTAAAGGGAGACCCTGTCTCAAAAAGACAAACAAATAATAAATAAATAAATAAATAAATAAATAAATAAATAAATAAATCACTTGGAAAACATTCTTAAATGAATTTAGCAATATTCATTCCTTAGAGACTATCATTTAACAGATGAGGCAGTAGAGGCCAGAGAAGTCAGGGCACTGACCTGAGGTCACAAAGCAGTGAAGGGACAAAGCCGGGAAGTAAGCAAGCCCAGGTTATGAGACTTCAGGGTCCTTCCTCTAGGCCTGCCGCACTGTGGATAGATTATAGAAGGCTCTAGTCATACTGCCATCCTCAGCAAGGTAGAGCTGTAGAACAAGGCCTCATGGGACCCTGTTGTGCACATTGTTTCCATCCAGAACCCAACAGTCTTCAGACCTGAACACCTGTCCCTTGAAGGCAAATGACCACTGTACCCTTTTCTCAAGACTCCACTTGGCTCACAAGAGCCTCTCTAGCTTAACTGCTTGTTTTGCCATTGTATACCCTTCTGCCTACACTTGTGTTCCTAGTGTTCTAAGAAGACAAAATAGAATGGCTAGTCACTTACCGAGATTAGCAGGGTCCTGGCCCATGTCTGGCCAGTTGGATGTGAGGAATCACTTGTACTACATTCTTCAGAAATGTCAGGCTTTTCTTGGATGGAGCCTTCTGACAGGACAGGTCAGCCAATTCACAGGTATCTGATGACCCAGTTGTGGCCTGAGGTGGCTCAAGTTGTACCATGTTCCTCATTTCCATGACAGTAGGCTCCATCCAGTAAGTGGTGTCCACTTAGTTTTTCAGTCCTCAAAAAAAGACTTGTTGCTCATTGCTCAGTTAACTATACTAGTAAAATCCTATCCTAACTAGTCAGCAGTAGAAAAATGTTGAATCTGTGGAATGTCCACTTAGGTTTGCTGTGTTGTGGTAGGTGTTGGACCCAGGGTCTCAGACTCTGAGTATACATCCTAGCACTGAGCTATACCTCCAGTCCCTTAGTTGGCTCTTTGAAAGAGGTAGCAGTGTTGCTTACAAAGGATGTGCATAAACTGGAAACATTCTAGGGAGGTGGGGTACCATCATGTGTACACATGCTTACAGCTGGGCCCTGATCCATCCTTGGGTAAGAATGGTAATGAGCTGTGTCTTGGCACAATCTGACCTCTTTAATTTCTTTATCCTTTTCATTCTCCAGATTTGTAAGAGCTGCCGTCCCGGTTCAGGCTATTCAGTGTTAGAAAGGAGCATCTCTCCCCTTATTACCAGAACTGAATCAGGCACTGTGGTCCTGGGAAAGGAATCTTGAGTCAATTCCACAGGTCTACGTTAAATCCTTATCAGTTGTGTGCCCATCAGTGATGGTCGCCCCATCACTCATGACTCCTGTTGCCTCGGAGGCAAACGAAGGTGGCAATGCCACTCACAGAGGGTTCTAGGCCTGGCATTGGTTCCCAGCACTGTCTCCGTAAACAGTGGCCTTGATTGCTAACTGCCAGCTCAGTGTTCTAGAATTGGGGGTGCGGGATAAGGAGCTCAGCCTAAAGGGGCTCCCATGAAGTGTTTCGTTTCTGCCCATTCTTCCCACAGGCATTCCCATTAAAAGCACCATGGACAATCCTACTACCACACAGTATGCCAACCTCATGCACAATTTCATCTTGAAGGCACGGAGCACTGTGCGGGAAATTGACCCACAGAATGACCTCACCTTCCTCCGAATTCGCTCCAAGAAAAACGAAATTATGGTTGCACCAGGTAAGTACCTCAGTACCTTTCCACTTATTCACAAACCCCCCTCCCCCAGCAGCTTTTCATTGGCTTATCAGAAAGTTCTCCCCAAACTCCAGGGCCCTGGGGGATGTAAGGAATGGGGTTGCTTCACTGCCTAGTCATCATCCAGCAGGTGTGCCCCCGTGAGTGTCCCCCAGCAGATCCTCAGCAGGCCTCACAGGGGAATTGTGGTTTCATAGGGGAGAAAGACACAAACATAACACTGATCAATTGATCACCCTCAGCCTGGTAAGAATTCCAGCAGAATTTGGGATATGGAAGAGATGATCAGGTCTGGTTGGGTCATCAAGAAAGAAGCAGGAATGTTGAAGCTGAATTGAGGGTCAGGAAAGTCTGATTGAGGCGGAGGGGTACGAAAGCTGTTTTATTCTATTTTATTTTATTCTATTCTATTCTATTTTATTTTAGTGAAAGCTATTTTAAATGAAAAAGACTTTAGGAATTCAAAGCCAAAATGTAATAATCCTAAGTTGCAGCCACCTTCCCCACCAGCTTTTTGACTTGTCAGGGAAATGCTTGGCTGGATAGTAAAGCAATTCTGTGTTTAGGCTTTAGGGTCATTATCAGGGTGATGAGATGCTTACCCTGGGAGGACCCATGGGTCAACCCACAGCAGGGAGCCATAGAGCCACCTCCCTGTCCTTCCTTACCTCACTCCCATAAGATTGGCAGACAGGTTCGCCAGGACTAGTTTGGCGTGGTTACCTCTCACCCTGTCTTTTGGCTAAACCATAGCTGAATGTTCATGTGTTCTCACATAATGGTGCATTCAGGTTTCAAAACAGCTTGTCTGTGTCAGGAGGAAGAAAAAGTGAAACCTTAAATCCAACTTAAAAGGGGCCTCAGACAACACACCCAGCTGTGTGGCTCTGATCCTGTGAGCAGATAGGCGTGGGGGGCAGGTGTTGTGAATTTGCGTGGGGGAAGAGGGGTTCAGCCATCCCCAGCAGCAGACCAGTGTTACGTCTGTTCTCAGGTCTGTTCTGCTTCAACCCATTCTGCCTGCCTAGAGAGATGGGAAGGGGGCTGTAGAATCAGTCATTGAACACAGGATAATTACAGTGCATTTATTCTAAAAAAAACAGGCCATACATGCATAATGCGGAACTTGTCAACTGATGTTTGATTCTGTCAGGAGAAAAGATAAGGCTTGGGATCTGTCTCCCCAGCTTTACTCTTTTTTTTTTTTTTTTTTTTTTTGTCTTTTCAAGACGGGGGTGGGGGGGTCTCCCTGTAGCCCCAGCTGTCCTGGGAACTCACTCTGTAGACCAGGTTGGCCTTGAACTCACAAAGATCCACCTGCCTCTGCCTCCCTCCCAAGTGCTAGGATTAAAGGCCTGTGCAACCACGCCCGGCCCAGCTTTACTTTTTTTTTTTTTTTATTCTTTATTTATTTCTGTATGTGTATGAATGTACTGTCTGCATGCAAGTTTGTGCACCCATATCATGCAATGCCTCGGAGGTCAGAACTCCCTGGAACTGGAGTTCTCCTGGAATTGGAGTTACGGATGGTTCTCAGCCGCCATGTGGGTGCTGGGGATCGAACCCGGGTCCTCTGCAAGAGCAGTCGGTGCTCTTAACTGCTAGGTCATCTCTCCGGCCCCAATTTTGTTATTTTATGTACGGGTATTTTGCCCACAGGTATGTAAGTGCACAAATGTTATGCTATGCCCACAGAGGTCAAAAGAGGGCATCAGATCCCCCGGAATTGGAATTAACAAATCGTTGTTAGCTACCATGTGGATGTTGGGAACCAAACCCATGTCCTCTGCAAGAGTAGCCAGTGCTCTTAACCAGTGAGCCATCTCTTCAGCCCCAGATGATTTTCTTAATGTCGCTTCATTGCAGACACCCCTCTGCTATGGGCCAGGGTTTTCAGTAGAGGGGTGGGGTCAAGGAGTTTAGGGAGTGGCATTTAAGATGAAAACATTTTGGCATAGCCAGTTGTTGTGACCAGTACAAAATTAGGTGCCAGAACCTCTGGTCAGGAACCATTGATAGAACTCAGACATTAGGGTTTGATTGCCTGGGTATTAAGCATAGTTTCCCCCCCCCCCTCAGTGCAGCCCCAGCATGTGAGTTGGAAGAGGGCCCTGTGGGACTATAATCAACCACATGCAGTGTAAAGGAACTGGAGCCCAAGGCCTCCCTAAAAGGCCTATAGTCTCCTCTTAGTCACATAATTGGCCAAACTTTCCAGACCAATAATAGCAAATGGTTTTAGAAGTTTGGCTCTTTGAATTTTACCAGCTTTTACCCTCTCTTGGCACAAAATGGCCCATGCAAGACTTGTTTTTGTTGTTGTTTTGTTTGAGGCAGAGTCTCCCTGTAGCCCCAGCAAGCTTGGAACTCACTATGGAGACCAAACGGGCCTGAATCTTAGAGAGATCCACCTGCCTCTGCCTCCCTAGTGCTGGGATTAAGGGGGCGTGCCACCACACCCAGCTAGCACAAAATGTTTGAAGATAGACCTGGTTTCGTTCATTAACCCTCACTGGTTAAGCACAAATAACTTCTCTGGCCGACTAGAAGGCTCTGCTAGTAAAGGTGCTTGCCCAAGCCTGACCACCTGAGTTTGATTACTGGGATCCACATGGTAGAAGAACTGACTCCTCCTACAAGTTGTCCTATGACTACTTGCACATGCATGCTGTGTCATAACACCTACATATATACACAATAAATTTTAAGATGTAAAATTAAAAATAAGCACTACCTTCCACAGAGGACTTGATAATTATAGGATTTAGAACTTGATAGTTGAGAATAAAAAAAAAAAGATACTGGGGTTTTGGTGATTGTGTTCATTTTTATCATTAGCTTATTAATTTTATTTATTTACTTTTTGGGTCTTTTTGACACAGGGTCTCCCTGTAGCCCCTGGCTGGGCTACAACTCACTCTGTAGACCAGGCTGGCCTCGAACTCACAGAGATCTACCTGTATCTATCTCCCGAGTGCTGGGATTAAAGGCCTATACCACCATACCCAGCTTTTTTTTTTTTTTGTCTTTTCGAGACAGGGTCTCCCTGTAGCCCCAGCTGTCCTGGAATTCTGCTCTGTGAACCAGGTTGGCCTTGAACTCACCAAGATCCGCCTGCCTCTGCCTCCCAAGTGCTAGGATTAAAGGCATGCGCCACCATGCTCGGCTGTTTTTTTGTTTTTGTTTTTTTTTTAAGTCAGGGTCTCACTGTACAGTTCTGGCTGGCCTGGATTTGGTGTGTAGACCAAGCTGGCCTCAAACTCACAGAGATCCACCTGTATCTAACACCACCACCACCACCAATGTCCCGTCACACCTAGCTTTAATTTTTTTTTTTCTTTTTTTTTTTAATTTATTTTATTTTATTTTTATTTTATTTTACTTATTTATTTTTGTCTTTTCGAGACAGGGTCTCCCTGTAGCCCCAGCTGTCCTGGAACTCACTCTGTAGACCAGGCTGGCCTTGAACTCACAAAGATCCGCCTGCCTCTGCCTTCCGAGTGCTAGGATTAAAGGTGCGCACCACCATGCCTGGCTTAAATTTATTTTTTTATGTGTATGAATGTACTGTCTGCATGCTGCATGTAGGTTGGTGCACCCGTGTCTCGAAATGCCAAGGAGGTCAGAAGAGGGCATCGGATTCCCCTGGAACTGGAGTTAAAAGATAGTTCTTAGCCACCATGTGGGTGCTGGGAATCGAACCCAGGTCCTCTGCAAGAGCAGTAGGGGCTCTTAACCGCTGAGCCATCTCTCCAGCCCCATTCTTTATTAATTCTTTAGGTATACAAATTGCTTAGCCAGGAAACTCAATTTGTACTTCTTACTTGAAAGAGTTGTCGTTGGCTTATTAGTAAAATTGGGGAGCACCAACTGCCTAGAATGATTCTGGGGTTTTAGGTGCCACATGAGAAGTAGTGACCCAGGCAATTTGGAAGCCTTGGTAAATGTTAGCAGCCTGATTAGTAAGTGGACAGAAATGAAAGGCCCTACTTCTCCAGTTCCTCCTGTGAACTAAGAGGTGGTCAGGCTCCCTTCTGAGGGCTTGGATCCCATGAGCTCATAATGAACATTACTTCTTCCTGAGCGAGATTCTGGAACTTGAACCAAGCAGCTCTGCCTCCTGATGCCTTTGTTAGAAGCTCAGGAAAGCTGACAGCTGAACCTGTAGGAACTCCCTGTAACTCAAGACCAGTGAGGTTGAAGAATTCTGAATTTGACACTGCTGATTCACCTCAAACTAGGGCTAGTGGCTCTCCCAGAGCCTACAATGTCCCCATCCCCTAGGAATTTTCTAGAAAGGCATTCTCTGGCTCTGCCCAGATCCACCTGTCAGCTGCTCTGGATGGGACCAACAGCCCCCCAGGTGGGTGGTCTAGCTTGAGGAGCCTCTGGGACCTGTAAGACCTTCCCTGGAAACAAGGAGAATCCTGCCCACCTGCTCCTATGGTGGGAGGATCACAAAAGAGAAGGAAAAGCAGGTTGCTGCTGTGTAAGACAAGGAAAGCAAAAGGGCTTCACCCAGCTGAAGGTGAGGTGCCCGAGAAGCCTGCTGAAGATCTTTGGAAGTGGGGTGGGGGTGGGGCTGGGGATACAGGCAGAGCACAGAACTGGGATTTGGGTGGTAGCTTACCTGTATACCTGCAGAACACATGTCCTTTGTCAAGATCCTGGCATCCAAGGCATAAGCCCACAGGACAAACCACATCCTTTATTCACCTTCACCAGGTCTCCTAAGGCGCCTTACTTGGCAAGGCTTCGTTTGACATGCTGTGCTGCATGGAGTACTTGGGCCTGAAGTCCATAAATGAACTTGGGGATAGCTTAGTGCACTTGCCGAGCATGTGCAAGGCCCTGGGTTCACCCTCTAGTAACACAAAAAATTTAATCTACAGGCATAATTATAACAAAATCAGCAAGTGAATGTCCTTGACAAACATCACTCAATGACTGTACCACTGGAAAATTCTTCAAAGTAGTAAATAACTTCTGTGACCTTTCAGGGTGTGCTCTCCATGAGGAGAAAAGGCCGCCCACGTGTAAGAGGTAGGCCAGCAGCAAGCCAGTCAGCAGGCTTAGAACAAGCTAGACAGGCATAGTGGTGCACATCTTTAATCCCAGCACTCAGGAGCCAAAGGCAAGCAGATCTCTCTGAGTTCCAGGCCAGATGGGGCTATAGGAGACACTGTCTCAGATCAACACACACACAAAGGTGTTTTGAAATCTTATTTGCATTTATTCTTGGGGGAGGGGGGAGTGACATTTCTGTGCTGTGGTGCCTATGTGGAAGTCAGAGAACAGTCTGTGGGAGTCAATTGTCTCCTTCCACCATGTGGGTCTCGGGGATTGAACTCAGCTCCTTGGGCTTGGCAGCAGGCACCTTTACTAGCTGAGCCATCTTGCCAGCCCCAAAATCTTATTTAATAACTCAAAAGGCAGTTGTGTGGAGTGCCCACTGCCCTGCATGGGGAGACTCCACTTCCCAGCAGCCACTTGGCAGGAGCCACACAGGAAACACAAGTTGTCTTGATTACAGCCGTGAGAGCGGCCTGAGTATTGGTGCCCTGACAGCTTAGCAATTAAGGAATTGCTGTTGGTTTATATTTAAGTGGTTATTTTTTCTGTTTTTTTCTCTTTCAGATAAAGACTATTTCCTGATCGTGATTCAGAATCCAACTGAATAAGCCAGTCTCTTGGATCCCTGTGTCATTCCTTAATTTAATGCCCCCAAGAATAATAGTTGTTAATCATGTCATTTGGCACTGGAGGTCACCTGAGAGCCCATGCAGACTATGCCAGTGATGGAGGGCAGGCTGGCAGCCCCCCTCCTCACGCGATGAGTCCCCTGCTGCTGCAGTTGGTTCCCTGGAAGGCTCCGCTTCATTCCCAGGCTTTGGAGCAGGAGCTTCTGAGAAGCTCACGCCCAGCCCCTCCTGACCTCGGTTCACTTTGTTGCCCTTGGAAAAGGCTGTTTTTCTTTAACTAAAAATAACTGCAATGCTGGCCCGGCTGTTGTCTTTAATACTAGCTTGGAAAGGCCTCTTCCTGTGTCACCACGTGATCCGCCAACCAAACCCATGCCCTGCCAGTGTTTTCCCACTGCACTGCCCTGAGGAAAGGAAGAGAGGGGTGTCTGTTGAGCACCCAGAATGCACCTGGTGTTAGAACTACTTGAGAGCTGAGGGAGTCCCCAGGGCCTCACAACTGGGAATACAGGTCTGTCTGTCTGTTGCCTCTTTCCACCCATCTTTCCCAAGAACTTTGATCCCATTCCTTCCCGTGAGCTCATCTGGGTGACTGTCCTGAAGTTTCATGTGTACAGGGGGGGTCCTTACCGTGCCATTTTACCAAAGCTCTCAACTGCCTGCTTGCCAGCAGCACTGCTGGCCTTTGTCTTTTCTCTGTTACAAAGGGAAAAATCTGAAAGCCATAGAATGTAACTTTCCAGTGCTAATTGATCAAGCACTAAATTGAGGAAAATAACACTTTAAAAAAAAATGTTCCGGGCGGGAGTAATGGCTCAGAGGCTAAAAGTGGGTACTGTCCTACAGAGTTCTGTTCCCAGCACCCACTCCAGCCTGTAACTCCAGCTTTGAAGGGATCTGGCCTTCATTAGCAACTCCTGTGCGATTAAGTATTTGGGGGGCTAGAGAGAGATGGCCTAGCTTGTGTCTTCCCCCCCCCATTTTTTTGGTCTTTTTTTTTTAATGTGTATGAATGTACTGTCTGCATGTAGGTTTGTGCACCCGTGTTGTGCAATGCTGAGGAGGTCAGAAGATTCCCCTGGAACTGAGTTAAAGACGTTTCTCAGCCGCCATGTGGGTGCTGGGGATCGAACCCCGGTCCTCTGCAAGAGCAGTTGGTGCTCTTAACCGCTAGGCCATCTCTCCAGCCCATTTTTGTCTTTTTGAGACAGGGTCTCCCTTTAGTCCCAGCTGGCCTGGAGCACAGACATCTGCCTGCCTCTGCCTCCCAAGGCATGGGTCACCACGCCCACCTCCCCCCCCCCCCTTCTTGATCCAAACTGAAACCACATCATTCTTCCCTGGTCAAGTGTCTCACAGCATGCCCTCCACATCCTAGAACCTTTCCTCTGCCTTCTCAGGCTCAGCCTGGGAGGACTGCAAGGCCACATGGCTGTAGTCCTGTCCAGCCTGCTGTGTCCTAGCATGTCTGTAGGCCTATCTGGCCTGCTGCATGCAGCCAGGGAATGAGCTCTCAAGATCTCAAGCAGAAACAAGGTGAAGCCACGTCCACTTCATCTAAATTAACAAGAAATGGCAGGATAGGGCTGGAGAAATAGCGTAGTGGTTAAGAGCACCAACTGCTCTTGCAGAGGACCTAGGTTCGATCCCCAGCACCCACATGGCGGCTAAGAACCGTCTGTAACTCCAGTTCCAGGAGAACTCCAGTTCCAGGGGAATCCGTCACCCTCTTCTGACCTCTGCGGCATTGCACGACACGGTGCACAGACCTACATACAGACAGTACATTCATACACATACAAAAATAGACAGTACTTTCATACACATACAAAAATAAAATTTAAAAAAAAATGGCAGGATAAACTCTGATGGTATCTTTGAATTTTCTGAGGTTCTGAAATACATGCTCAACATTTGGGTTTTTACATCGTGTTAGGGGAAACAGCAGACTGCGTGTGTTCATACAGTCTTCCTTTACAGAGCACAAATTTTTCATTCAGCAGATATTTAGTGAATGCCTACTATGTGCCAGGCCCAGTCTAGGCACAAAGGACATACATAGACAAGAGTAATCTAATGGAGATGAAACAGCCAACTGAAAACAGCACAATTATGCCTGGGCCCAGCCCAGTAACTCATCTCCAAAATGAAATACCTTGTGACTTACATTGATGGTTAAGAACCACTGACATCCTGATGCAAGCATGGGAAAGATGCATTGAGACTGCACTTGCAAGTGTACAGTTGGTCTCTGGCATGCCAGAAAGTGTTACCAAAGGCCACTAAACCAATATAGCAAAAATTGGTCTCCTTGAGTCAAACAAGACTCCTCCGTCAGCATCAGCTACACCTCACCTGCATGGAAATACTGTGCAGCAGTGGCAGCCACATGTCTGTATATCCTAAATATAATTGGCTATTTGCTCTCTCCTTGGAGGAATAATTCATGGTTGATGCCACAAGCTTACATCCTCTAGTGGTTAGGAGAAGTTGTAAGCCACAGTAAGACCTTGTCATCTTTTACAGAAAAAATATAATTCATGGATTAGCATACCATTCAAACATCTGTGTCTAAGCCGGGCGTGGTGGCGCACGCCTTTAATCCTAGCACTTGGGAGGCAGAGGCAGGCGGATCTTTGTGAGTTCAAGGCCAGCCTGGTCTACAGAGCGAGTTCCAGGACAGCTGGGGCTACAAGGAGACCCTGTCTCAAAAAGACTAAAAAAAAAAAAAAAAAAAAAAAAAAAAAAAAAAATCTGTGTCTATACCAAAGTACAACCTACCATTATAATTAGTACTGTTT